>JAJOOO010020654.1:0-20933 GCA_029582685.1 Solanum piurae
AAAAGTACCATTGTTTGTTATTTTTTTGAAAAAAAAATCATTTTTAAATTTCTTGAGATGCGAAATTGCATATTTTTTTTTATAAATGGTTTCTTTTAATAATTCTTTTTCAATCAATAATTCATATAAAAATGCATTTAATTTTTCTTGTGACATAATACTCAAGATTTATCAAACTTCTAATAATTTTTCCTTTAATAATATTTTTTCCCGAAAATTGTATTTAATAGTTTTCTTATGAAAAACCTATAATCTATTATTGCTAAATTAAATGAGGCCCTCAAATTTGTGGGCCTAAAATGGTTGCCTTTTTCTTATAGGACAGAGTCGCCCCTGACAATGGTGCACCCGTCTTTTTGAAATCCTGAATTCGCCTCTGCAAGCAATATCTTAGACACTCTATGTATAGTCCCGAAGGCATTCGTTAATTAATTTGATTATTATAGGGATATACCCTCCACTCACATTTTTTCTATCCAAAATACCATAGAAAAAATATATACTCCTTCTGTCCAACAATACTTGTTCAGGTTCACTATACTAAAAATAGATGTCCACAATATTTGTCCACTTTATGAAATCCATGAATAATTTTACCATTAGTTCCTAATTTACCTTATCATTAATTATAGTCATTTCCATAGAGTATATTTTTTAAAACGTTGTATTTATTATATTCAAAGGGTGATATAAAAAAATTATCTTTCTATTTATAGTTTCTTAACGGATGTGTCAAGTCAATAGTGGACAACTATTATTGGACATAGAGAGTAGTCATTTTTATATAACATTATTGTTTTCAATTTTCATGAAATTTTTTTGACAAAAACTATGTTCTTTCATTTTCTTATATCTAATATTTAGTTAGTATTTTATCACTAATTATTATAAAAAGATAAAATATAGAGAGAGAGTCAATAGTCCTAGTCATTTATTGATGATTCCATCTTATTCATTTCGTGACAAATATTTGTCTTACCTATAAGCTTTTAATCAAGACTCTCACCTTGCACGCATACCCAAAATATATATGCAACGGGACAAGATCCATGGCAGCTCAAAATACTGCTAAAATCAAACAATAAACTGACTGAATGAATAAATATATAGAGTCAAGTCATTTGTATACATTAACTTGTTTTTACAGATTAAAATTCATGAAAATGGAAAAACATGAATATAATTTAAGTCAATTTGAAAGAGTGTCGATTACATGTATGGAACGAATAACAGTATAAGGTACAACAATGAGTTAGTAAAATTTTGTGAAAAGACATATTTATAGTACCTGGGAAGCTTAGAAATCTCATATCTATGCTCCATGACAGTAGTAGTGCTTAAGAAATATTAGAAGTGAATAGAGATGAATAAAAGGTGAGAATAGATAGAAATCCCAAAATCCAAGCATATGTTCTACCATTTTATAAGGAAAACAAAACATATCTCAAACACAAGAAAATTAACTTGGATCCAACATTTTCAGAAGATTATAGCTGTAATTTATCATGAAATTCGTTAAAACAAGAAAGCCCCAAAATTGATTTTGAAGTATAAGAGCTACTGTTTATCCACGAATGGGGTTTTAATCCATTCATTGTCTTTCTGTGTTTTTCTTTTTGACACCTTCTCTTCATCAACAAATTACCGGCGATGATTGCGAACGGAATGGTGAAGGCCGGAATTTTTTTGAATCGTACGCTTGCACAAGAATTTTACGGTAGTAGGTTTGATTGGGTTTTATATCGGTGGGTTTGAAAGGTAATGAAACTTTAAGGTAATAAAAACAAAACACCATTGTTTGGTTGACAGATGTGAGCCTCTGTTACGTTTTATTCTAAAATCATTACTGGCAATAATGTATATTTCCTTAACGCCGTTAATTTTTTTAATCAAATAAAGCTTAGAACATTATTATGAAGTACGTTTATATTAATTTTGTAAAAAAAAATTATTTTTATAAATTGATTTAAATAATAGCTTATTCTGATAAAAGAAAATCAACATAAATATTGAAAAATATTACCCGAGATTGCAAATTGATAGCCAGACAATCGAGTTGATAATTTTCCTCATCTAAGAATAACATTTTTTCTTCAGTGTTGATACTTTTTTTTAAACTCGTAACTTGTTTGCAAATTGACAGAAAATGTAGAGCCAGCCCATCAAGTTGATAGTTTTCATCACCTAAAAATAATTTAATTTTAATTTTATATGTTAAAACTTAAAACAACTAAATAATTAAAAAATTATTTGGAGAAAAATTACTTAATATCAAAATTAAAAACACGAAAGTAATTTTTTTTTAATAAGTTAAAGCAAACAATGCATTTTTTTATACCGTGGACAAGTAAAAAGTTAAGAAATAAAAAGAGGCATAATTCCAATAGTGGTAAGCAAGTTTGAACACCAACATGAGTAAAGTGCTAAGAATTTATTAGTCCTTAGTCAATTAGCTTTGTGAGGAACCACAAATTTTAATTTAATCCGGCTCCAATTAGCTTTATGAGGAACACCCATCATTTATAGTTATTAATTTTTAAAAACCTTTCCATTCAACTTAAATTAAATACAATCATCTAACGTAGTAACAATGGAGAAAATGTTAGCAAAATTGTTTTTTTCTGAAAATGTATATCTAAAAATTCAAATTTTACAATTTTTTCACTTATTTTGGGTCATTCTTTAAATATATATATATATATATATACACTTATATACTATCTTAAAAGCGTGAACTCTCAAACTTGAATGTTGAATTACTATAATACCCCAATTAAAAACACTCAACTTCTTTTATTTATTAATTTAATTAATTTTATCATATTGAAAGTAGAAACCTTTTCAAATTAAAGGATTGTAACTTTTTTCAACGAGTTGTGATTTTTCGAAAGGGCTGTGACTTTTTTGACGGGTTGTGACTTTTTCAATGAGTTGTGACTTTTTCGAAGGGCTGTGATTTGTTCAAAGGGTTGTGACTTTTCTAAAGGGTTGTGTCGTTCATGATGAGTTGTGACTTTTCCTGTAAGCAGTGACTTTTTCGAACGAAGGTGACTTTTCGGATAAGACACAATTAACACCTATTCATACTACTATTTGGTAGCTATAAATAGAGGGATTTTCTCACACTTTTAAACTACAATTTCTTTACGTTTTCTACTCTTATTCTTCTTAAAAAATCTCAAGTGTTATTTGCAAAAATTGATCAAGTTCAAAATTTAACGAAATTTGAGGTACCTCATAAGAAATAGTTGGTGAAAGAATTATAGCAAATCATTCGTCAATTCACACTGGTATTTTTTCTTACCATTTTCTTGAGTTAACAGTGACAAAAAGATGTGGGAGAGACAATAATATTAAACAGTTATGAAAAAAGGCATATGATTTGGGTAAGATATTTCATCTTTAATTTTTTTTTTTTTATTCTTTTTCCTCAAATGAAGGAGTTTCTTCCTAATTTTGCTAAAACAGTGGGTAACAACGTAGACCATTGAATTATTAGTTTTGATGTTAAATTCACTATTTCAAAAATAAATTTTCACTTTTACTTATAATATGACAAAATGGCCATGATAACAATTATCTTTTAATAGATATGTATGTAAAAATTAGCGGAGAGTTGGTGGCAAGAATTTAGATCAAATGGAACACTAGAGTGAATATAGCATGAACATATATTTTCGTCTTCCTTCTTCATTGGCTATGTATTGTTCCATATATTTTTTCTTTATGTCACAAGATACACTCCTTACTAGCTAAATAAAAATAGACAAGAAAATAGTGATTGATCATAAAATGTTCTTAAATCAAATTAATCATTCTATAAATAATACTTCAAATTTTATTCATCTATTAATTTTTATTATTGAAATATTTAAATATTTTATATCATGATGCAACTTTTATAAGATACGAGATACTTTCATTAGACAACAACTATATGATATGTATGCGACAGAAAAAAGGAGAAGACTACAATTCCACAAATATAAGGTAGAAACTTAATGAAATAAATATTTTTCACCATAGGTGATATTATTCATACATTAAATTTAAATTATTCTACTGAAGTATATATAACCATCATTCATGATAACAATCAAGTACACTTTTTTGTAAAATTACTTCTCTATGATAGTCTTACTCAAATATTAATTTATACTTTGTAAAAGATACATTACATATAAAGATAAAATATTAAAATACTTATGATAATCCTTATTAGTGTCATGCAAATACTAAATTTCAAGTATGAATATTTAAGACAAAATTTCTACTCAAATGATGTACATTATTTATGTTCATAACCTCAAGAGGAAAGGGTATTGGTGACATTTTTTGAATGGAATTTTTTTTTACTATTTTGGTGGTTAGATTTGTTTACAAAATTGAATGAAGTAAGAAATAATATTATTAAAAAAATGTCACTTTCTCCCATATTTAAACTTATAATGTATTTTGAAATGTTTTAATGATAATTGGTAATTTTGATCTCAAAATACAAGTAACTGTATGACAATATGTATTAATAATTTAAAAATATTGGTCCTATGTTTTTTCAGTTATAATTATTTACTTAAAAGCTTTACTTTAGTAATATTAATTCTATTTATAACATCATATACTACATATACGATACACGTGCCGTAAAACTAGTGTGTATATATATATATATATCTTTTGTTCATTTGCTTAGTCTTGTATGCCAATATTTTTTTAGCAACATGATAATTTGAATAAATCATAAATCTAAATTTTAAAATGTGTTTTATTTGAAAATGTTAGTGCAATTATCTCTCAGCAGTTTTATGAAAATATCTGAAAATAAATTATGTTAAGAACTTGTGTTGTGTCTTGAAAGTAACCAGTTATTTTTTTAAAAATAAAAATTAGTATAGAATAATTATTGTAATTTCTAAATTTTAGCATCATCATCTTAAACATTTATCTTAATAATATATTTTTTGACTTTTAAAAAAAATTGACTGACTCATTCATTAATTATTATTTTTCACATTACTTGTTTTATATTTTTTATATTTTGTCAATTGGCATTTGTTGGAAAAAAATTGACATTTTTAATTTTTGATTTTGGATGCTGACATTTATCATTATTTGTTTTAATTTTTCGAGTTATTAGTTTTATATTTTTTACTTTTTGTCAATTGGCATTTGTTGAAAAAAATTGGCATTAATTTTTTTTGTTTGGATGCTAACATTTATTATTATTTGTTTTAGTTGATGACATGTGTCTATTTTTATATAAGATTTAAATATGTGTGTGTATTATCATTATTATTATTAATAATAATAATAATTAAAAAAAATGAGATGACTTATAATAATTAGGCTGATATAGTATATTTACTGTTTGTTGCTTCAGAAGAAATGTGTCAAATTAAACATGGACGGAGTGAGTGCACGTGACGCTCCAAGTCTACACCCTGGATGTGGCAGGCACTCGAGAACCATTGTTGGCCCCAAGCGAACCCTTGGCCTGGCTTACTTACTCAGCGGAAGACTCTAAGCATTATTACAATGATTAAATGCATTTCTACTCAACTGTTTAATAAAATAACTTCGAACGTTTAAAGGTCAAACATTCAACTTGGCCAAAATGACAACTCAAGTCTTAACATATGAAATAATAATGTAAAGACAACTGAACTACTAACTGTCTATGAAGCCTCTAAAACAAGGAGGGATGTCGGGACAAGACCCCAGATCATCCTAATAACTAAAGTACTAAAACAAATGATAAAAGGAGCCCTCCGGAAAGCAAGGAGGCTCACCAACAGACTCTGAGTGCTCAACTGGATCAACGAGGCGCTGGGTGCTGATCTTGTTACCTGTGTCTACATCATAATACGATGCAGGCCAACTGTATCAGTACATTGAATGTACGAGTATGCGAGTTGGAAAGCTAAACATAACATAAGCTTGAAAGGAATCTAAAAGAAACACTTACCTTGGCGTTACTCAACTCTTGAATACTTAACTCAAATGCGAAGTAAAACCAACAATAAAAGTGCAGTTTATACAAAGCATTTAGAACAATACTTGATAACTCAACATGTTAAAGAAAAACAATAACAACTCAATTACATAAAAGTAATATAATACTGTGGGAGATTCTTTAACCGATTACCACCAATATGAGCCTAAGTGGTGATACAACATCTTGCCCACACTGCCAGAACTGACCTATACTTTGCTGTCATATAGAACGCCTTAACTAAGTGGATCCACTAGTCTATGCTAAAAAGCACTTAAGGAATCATCAAAAAAGTATGATCATTTACTACTCATGATGGCTACATGGTTTATGGAGACTTTGAATTATCTGAACTCAAACTCGTCTCCATATCGGTGCTCAATATTACTCCCAAAATATACTTAGCTCATACGTTTGTAAAAACAAAACTCTTTCTTTGGTTTGAGATAATTACTCAAAACTTAGCTTAAAAACTATCTTGGAAATCAAAGTTTCCTCATTACTGAAAAACTATCTCAAAGGCTCTTTTGGAAATCAAAGTTTCCTCTTTATTGAAAAACTAGCTCAAAGGCTCTTTTGGAAATCAAAGTTTCCTCTTTACTGAAAACTAGCTCAAAGGCTCTGTTTTGAAATCAAAGTTTCCTTTCTCGTTTAAATGTGAAAACATTTACTCTTTGGAAATACATAGTCCCGATATACTCTGTTGAAGAAATGACTTCAATCTTTACTCTTTACTCAACTCAAAACTTAAGTCTTAAAACAAAGTTAAAACATTTGTAAATGACTTTTGGAAGCCTCTATGAACTTCTTTTGACTTGACTCTTAACTTCTCTTGACTTGACTCTTAACTTTCCTTGACTTAAATTATGGATTCAAGGATCGTGATTTGTGATAGGAAAGATCTTATGATGTTTAGGAGTGATTTTAGATAGCTAAACATGAGAAATAATCAAGAAATCACTTTCTTGGAGCAAGTTTGCGACGCGGAGATGAATTAAAATATTTTATTGAAATAATTTTTGAAACAGTGGAGTCCGCGTTCTCTCCGCGACGTGGAGAGAAAATTTTCACCCCGAAGGAACAGGTCCGTGTCGCGGACCTGATACCTGTTCCTTGTCCGACTTTTTCCTTTTTCGTTTTCCATCCCCAATTCGCCTAAATTCAATTATTTTTCGCAACATCTCTTTAGATTCAGGTACCCACAACATATACACAATAATCTAACTCAAGCAACTCTAGTAATCGACTCTATAATGTCAAGAAACTCCTCAATCTCATCCCAATTCAAGAACGAAAGCAAATTCAAGAACATACATCAAGAACATTCAGACTTTCAACTTTTAGGACGAATTTACACTGAATTAAACATGTTTGGCACGTGGGTGAAGGAACCCAACGCTGTGTGAACTCACATACCTCGTAGGGATCACCCCTGACGAAATCCACAAGCGATTCTTGAAGATCTTGACGATTCTTGATCCTTCTCCTCTTTTCTTTTCTTCTTTTCTCTTCTCTCAAAACCCTAACTCAAATTCCAAAAGCTTAAACTGAATTCTATCAGTTTATACCTTAAAATAATTACCAAAAACGTAATTAACTAATTGGGTATTGAAAAGACCAAAATACCCTTTCAAAATCTGTATTGGACTTTCCTTATCCATACAGCCTACTTCAAATGATGGGCATATCTCACTCATACGAACTTGGAATCGCGCAAATTCAGCGGTGTTGGAAAAATAATTCAACAATATTTCCTACGGTATCTAAAAACACACCTAACTCATCTTGAACTAGGATTTATGGTCATTTGATGTTGACCAAAAACTCATTCTTAACTTAACTTAAACAAATTTCCAGATTTTCATTCTTTCCAAAAATTAACTCTTTCTAAGTCTAACTATTTCTAGTTGTGGGATGTTACAGTACAACTTGCTCATATTGTGGCTGGATTTACCCCTATTAAATGCATAGTCAAAATTTATAAATTTTGTTTATATGTTTAACCACATTAGAATCAAATTCATTTAGATATACACATTTGTAGTTGTAAAATTCGTGTTTCGAGTTGTAATTTTATATATATATATATATATATATATATACTTTTTTTTATAAATTCGGCTAGACAATTCCAAATTTCAAACAGTTTTGTCTATAGTTACATCTACTATTTCACAATATTAAATCACAATATTTCAACCAAAAAATTTCTTGTGTTAAGGCTAATCTAAGATCATATGTCAATCATGATTCCATGGGATAAGAGATATACTCAATACTTGATATTCGGCAAAATCTTTTGAAAGCTAAAAATATTTTTCTTTTTTTTTAATTTTTAAAAAGTTAAAAGTGTTTGGTCTTTTAGAGGGGAAATAAAGAACGATCTCTTATGTTTGGGAGGGTGTTCAAATTTATCCTCCAAATATAACCTTAAGCACTATGTGTCCTTCAAGTTTGCAAAACTTGTATGCGTATGGTCAGTTGATCTGCAAGAGCAACACCAAGCTCTCTTCTTGTCATCAATCACACCTAACAGCTTGGTTAATATTTTCATCTATGGTTTGCTGGAAATATTGCATGCATATCAATACTCTGTGAACACATAATATTCCACAAACGTAACTCTGAAAATTTTAAGGATTAAATATACAATCTTTTTGGGCTCAGCTGCTTTATGTTTTGCCATCTGTTCTGTAACTTTGGTGTCTTCACAAACAGGACCAAAGAATTTTCGATTATATGTTATTAATGTTTATGGAATAGTTGATTGATTGATATGTTATAACTATACCATATTGTTGGAATGTTTCGGTACCAACTTATGCACTTACATGTCTAAGCTTTCGCACAAAGAAAAAACTTTTAAATAAGGGTATGGTAGTGGTTAGCATCTAAGATCTCTTGTTTGTGTTGTTTGTTTTCCTTTAACCTCCAAATGAATGTCATTGTTCCCATAATTGCTATGTTTTCGCCATCAAGGTTAATCATCTTACTTTGATGGTACTAATTCTATTCGATTTGTGGATTTAGAAATTTGTAGGTGGGACAAAGTTTTATGTAATTGTCAGATGGATCTGTTGATTTTGATTGCTTTTTTCCATGTTTCAATCTGTGTGATCTGACATTGTTCTTGAATGTGTTATATTTTTTGTTTTTCCATCTAAAAACTACATGTTGGCCATTCATTTTGGTAGCTTTCAGTTGTGATGTGTTGTAAAGCTACCTTAATATATAGAAAGAACAAAGATATCTATAGAAGGAGGAAACCAAGGTACGGATATGCTCTGCCTCCACATTGTGTTACTGACTACGTGGCAATTGGCAACTAATTGATTCACGATATGTCGCTCAACACTGATGATTTAATAAGATTGTATGGAGGACAATATGTAGCTTCCTGTTTCTGCGGAAGTTGACTTTGTCGAGGCATTTCATATGGTCTGCAGATGTTTTATTTGTGCACATGTATATCTTGAAGTTAATCTCACGATGCACAGAAAACTTAGAAACGATCTGAAGCAGGTGACAAGGGAGTTGCATAGTCAGATTTAGGATCTTCAGTCACATACAAGTATCTAACATCAGAATAAATCCAACGTGGAACTTGGTCCAAGGTCATCACAGAATCTCCACTATTAGTAGGTACCCCTCATCGGAGAGTAGTTGCTACATACCGATACATAATTTCCTTTTCTTAACTCCTTTCAGTTCCCATTCCTTCATAAAGAACAAAATATTCTCCTTTGTTCAATTGTGGATGGTATCATTGAAGATATCTGTATTCAGCGCGACAAAGGTTTTGATTTTGTAAGATATAACAGTCATGCTGAAGCAGCTCGAGCTATTCAGTTGGGAAATGCCCGAATCCTTTATGGTAAACCTGCTAAGGTACTATGTTATACCATGACATGAATTTTTTTTTGCAGTGCATCTGTATATTCTGTCTAGCTTTTTCTATATTCTGCTGTTGTAGGTTTAGCTTTGAGTTTCTTCGTCTCATTGCACCAACGTTTTGAAATTATTCTTCCTTGTCGTGTGAAGTTAAGGTTTTCCAACTATTTTTACTAGAATTTCAGCTACAGCTGGTATGTCTGTCGAACTATGCAATAGTTTTATCTACCTTTATTGAGTTATGTACAGACGTTTTGGTTAGTACTCATTATTTTGGAGTGTTGCTGAAAATTTGTTAAAGTGCTGAAGGTTAAAATCTTGGAGCAAAATGCCATTTCTACTCATGCCTTATTTGTAGCCAGCTATCTGAAGATGCAAGCACTGGCTGAGTCATCATTTAAACTAATTTTGGAAAAATCAGGATGCATCTTTAGCGAAGTTCATCATGTCAATCACCAATAAAAGATATCGCTAGAAACCAGCCATTGCCGCTCACTGCCCAGCTACCCCAGAAAGGAGCAAACGCAAGCTGAAACAGATGATGACAAAGCAAGACTGGAAGGTATTGCTCCTACACTTAGATTGATGTAATTTCTTCTAAATTTTAAGAACACAACTTTTAGGATCAAGCAACATGTATTCATTTCTAAATATGTTGGTTATTTTGAGGTAGGCTCTTTTGTTCTTGAGGTTTTCTCTAATTATTAAAAACATAACTTGTGTGAATTGAGCATACTGATTTATCAGCTTCTCATTTTGTACCGAGTCCTTTACCCATATTTTGAATCGAGAACACTTAATTTCTACCATCAATCCAAGCTAAACTGTGTTCATTTATCAACACTAATTCTCAATAGCAGATGTCCGCCTAACATTATTTCCTTTGGTTGCCAGTGAAGTATTTACTACCTTTTTGCAATATGGTTGGCATTTTGATGGCGTACACTTTTGCTGTTGATGGCATAAGCTTTTCCTGCCTACTTTTGAATACAGTCTACTCATATTCGCTACAACATCAGGTACAATCTAAAGTGTTTACAATATACTTAGTTCTTGCATGCTCCAATCCATCATTAACTTAGTATCCTTCCTGACAGTTTTTTCCCTTGACTAGATGTGATTCGAAACTTCTATCTAGACATAGGATGTGTTTGGTATGAAGGAAAACATTTTTCGGAAAATGTTTTTCAATTTTCTCATGTTTGATTGGATTAAATGTTTTGGAAAATATTTCCAAATCAACTTATTTTCCTCAAATTTAAGGAAAATGACTTCCCTTCAAAACTTAAGGAAAACATTTTCCAAAACTCTCTTCCAACTTCAAATTACAATTATTTTTTTGTTGAAAAAATCAATTTATTTTGTCCCTACCCTCAAACCATCCCCAAAAACAAAAATAAAATTTAAAGCTTGTTTTTAAATTCAATTTTTTTACCCCACCTTCACCCCTACCTCCACCCCCTCGCCCTCACAAAAAAAATATTAAAAATTATTTTTAAAAGATATTTTTAATTTCAAATTTTTTATTTTTTTACCCACTACCTTCGCCCCCCCCCATCAGCCCCCCAACCCTCTTCAAAAAGAAAAAAATTTAAATTTGTTTTTAAAAAATATTTTCAACTTCAAATTTTTATTTTTTCATCCCGATCCTCGATCACCCACCCCCCCTCCCCGGCCATCCCCCCTACCCCAAAAAAAATTGAGTTTGTTTTTAAAAAATATTTTCAACTTCAAAATTTTATTTTTTCACCCCTATACTCAACCCCCCACCCCCTACCAGCCCCTCCTCCCCACCACCCCCAAAAAATAATTTTAAGTTTGTTTTTCAAAAATATTTTCAATTTCAAAATTTCATTTTTTTCACTACTACCCACCTACCCCCTGACACCCCCCCACCCCTCAAAAAAAATTAAGTTTATTTTTAAAAAATATTTTTAATTTCAAAATTATTTTCTACTCTAGTAAAAATAAAATATATTTCTCAAAAATATTTTTCATTCATAAATCAAACACTAAAAATCTTTTCCGAAAAATATTTTCTAATCACCAACCAAACATGAGAAAATAAGTCAAAAATCAACTTATTTTCCAGGAAAACATTTTCTATGAAAATTTTTTTCATGGAAAGCATTTTCCTTCGTACCAAACACACCCATAATGTAGCCTTGCTTCTACGTAGATGTTACATTCCTCGATGGACATTGGAGTTTTAAACAAAAAGGTATCTTGACAACTAAACAATTTATAGAATGAACAAAGGAACACCTCCAGGCATAACCCACTTAACCCACTGGACTTCATAAACAGTAAGGATTAAATCTCAGACTTACCATATCTTGAGTTGCTAGAGGATAATAGAATAAATCACACTTTTATCACTAAACTATACACCTGCTACAATCCGATTATTGCATACAAATGCAACTTTTGTGGAACAAAAGAATTGTGGTAATTGAGATGTATGTATAACTAAATATTTCACCTTGAACCTAAATTCATTTTCTCTATTCTTCCACAGGTACTTCTTGCCAGAAGCTAACTAACACTGGAAAACAACTAAAAGGCAGCACTATGTAAATACTACAGGATGTAAATATCTAATGTAAATAACGCAACCACAAACGACTGTCAATCATATATATAATATCTATATATATAGCCCGCAAAATCAACTATAACGATTGCCAATGTGAGTGTGTGTGTGCCTTTAGTGTTCTCAATTCAAAAGAAGGGGAAATGACTCGGTAGATAATAAGAAATTGATAAATTAGTATGTTCGATTCACACAAATTATGCTTTGAATAATTAAAGAAAACCTGAAGATAAAAAGAACCAAATAGCCTAATTTAAATAATGAAACCTCAAAATAACCGGCAAAGGTAGAAATAAGGAATAGCTTTGCCATGACGCAAAATTACAAGTCGTGATGACACATATGTTCGCAACAGATAGGTAAGCCAACCCAATACTTTTCTCAATTTAATTCAATATTTAAAGTAGATAGATAAGCGGCAACATAATATTCAAACACTAAGTCGTTTATAAGTATGAAATGCAAAAATCTAAAATACCACCCCAAGATTTAGTGTCATAAGTACAAGAGCTTCTAAAGTCAATACAAGTCTCTAACTATTGAACAAGTCTAAACATAAAACTTATCCTATCAAAATACCAACACAACCTAAAGAAATAGCGATAGATGAAGGTATGGGCCGCAAATACACAAACAGCTCACCACAACTCCAAGATAAACCAAACTCAGACTAAAGCTCCAAGAAATGCACTCAAATTCGAAATACAATCTACACCACAAAAGAATGCAATAAGTGTGGTATGAGTACGAAATCACGTGTACCCAGTAAATCTAATAGACTGACAATGAAGAAGTAGTGACAGAATTATATAAGAAAATAATTCTTTAATTTTTACAAGTCCATATTTTACTTATCAAACCTATTTTCATTAAATATGGATAATCAAATATCACATAATTTCTAAACATCAATGAAGCACCCAATCAAACAATAATAAAGGATGCAATGCAATGTGACGCCATCAAATGATATGCCTCAATTTCTCAGTACTCTCTCAACTGTATATATACATGATACTCCTCAGAAAAACATAAAAAGTTCATGACCCATGGGGGACTCGCGAAGTCCATATACCGACACGGGCGATCACCATACCTAGCATGGACGATCTCCACGTGCCCAACTTATACTCAATCTCATGTCAAAGCATGTGCACAATATGATTTCAATAAAAGGGGATGATGAAGCATCTAAATAGATCAATTGTCGCGATGACATATAATCACCTCATCATCACAAATATATGGGTTCAATAAATAAACACAACCACACAAAGAAATTAAGTCACTAAATACATCATCTAATGCCCATATGCTTTGGCATTGTCGAATTACAATCTATCGTATTACAGTAATACATTTTCCATTTAATAACACCAGTACTCGTACCAATGCCCATCACACCATTGGTACGAGATCCTCATCTTTCGCCCTTACCCATTGTCTATTCCATTTTTAAATTTTTAATTAAAAAAATTGTCCTTCAACGAAGTCCGAAAAAAACTTAACATACCTCGAATGCTGAACATGTGTCATGAATCCTCAAGATTTTCTTTTTCCCTTTTGCAGAGCTTCAACACATTCACAATCTATCACAAATGTATTATTCATAAGTAAACAATTTTGTAGACATCCATATTGCTGTACCTTTAGCCTAGATCCCAAAATCACCCCAAAACCATAGAGCACGGATATGTAATCAAGTTTCTAATCTTGTACCAATTAATATATTAGCTCTCATATTTTCTAAATTTCAAGCCTATGACTATGTCCCAATTTCTTCAAATATCGTAGTTTTAATGATATATATATAATAACATATAATTAATGTTTAATTACCTATCTCAATATATCAAAAACTAATAATAATGTGTTAAGAATAAAAATAATTCAACGAGAAATCATATTCCACCTCTAGTAACCTTGGATGATGGAACAATGTGAGAAATTAACTAAACTATACTGAAAAGTTGCCATCATTTCTAGGTGTAACTAAAATTTTATTTCTTTTTGCCCTATTTAAGCCAAATATTTTACAACAGAAGCACGTAATGGCTAAAAACACTTTCCCTAAAACTTCAAATATAAAATTATATGTATAGCACCCCAAAATCTTCTTAAAAGTTGAATATAATATGATGGACAAAATATAAATACAAACCCAACTATTTTATCAAAATTAACACCGTGATTGGTCAATCAATTTAACCCCTCAAGATTATCAATTTATATTACTATGATAAATGTATAACTTAAATTACTAACCTCACAAATTAACGAAGAACCTCCCCTCAATAATAATCCAATAGCAATTGTCTAATTCTAAAGAATTTCCACAGAACCGACAATTTCCAACAAAAACACCTAGCAAGTTTTTTCCTTAAAAATAATAGTAAATTAACGTATACCTACTATTAAGAATTCATTCCATAAAGACAAAATATTGAGATTACTTGTACATGAAGCATTAGTTTGAATTGTTGTCGATGTTGAGATCGACTCCTCTCCGAAAATTTAAGCCGCAGTGGATTTGCGTTAGGAGAAAAGATAAGACTTACAGTTCCCTTTTTTTAGTTAACTTAATTTTATACATGAGCCAAGTGATATAGGGTATTTAAATTATTTTCTGACTCGGCCCATGTACTATCTACAAATAATTTAACTATTTAACAAATGCATGTCGATAAATTACTATAGTTAAATAAATAGTTCAAAATTTCTATTTAACATTTTACGGGAAGAGTCTTTTATGAAAAAACATGGTCTATTGCTCAAAACAACCTAATGAGTCATTACATCATCTACCACTAAAACAAACGTTCATCCTCGAGCGGTAAAATAATAGGAAGTATCTGAACGCTAAAAAAGTTAGGGATATCTAGTGTATATGCGTGATTCGCTCCCCAATAACCTCCTCAACTGGATGATACTTCCATTGAACCTTAATTATAATAATTTCTTTTGAACTCAAATTTTGAATTTGCCTATCCAATATGGTTATCGACTCCTCCTTTAAAGTTAAATTCTGATCAAGTATATGAACATCACTTCTTCAACATCAAAATATAAAACACAATGTGAACGCCCTATATAAGACAGGTGGCAAGCCTACTTGTAAGCCAATCTCACCTATACACTCAATAAATAAATAAATAAAAAACAATATACCTTGGGTTCAACTTGCCCTTCTTTTCGAATCTTATCACTCATTCATGGGTGAAACCTTAAATAAAGCTCACTCTCCAACCATGGATTTAAAATCATGAACCTTTTGATCTACATCACTCTTTTACCTACTCTGAGCCATGTAAACTTATCTTGAATCAATTTGACCTTGTCCAAGGAATTTTTCAGCAAATATGTATCTCACGGCCTAAGCTCAAATGCATCAAATCATCCAATTGGATATCGACATCCCTACCATACAAAGTTTTAATTGGTGCCATTTCATATGCTCGAATAATAACTGTTATTATATGCAAATTTTGCTAAGAGTAATATATGATCCCAATGCCTACCAAAGTCGATCACACACGCCTAACCCACAATATGTCCTTAAGAGCCTGAATAGTCCATTCAGACTAACCATCAATCTGTAGATGAAAGGATTCACTAAGATTCACCCGGGTACTCAACTCCCTTTTCATAGAATACCATAAATGTGATGTAAATTGTGTACCTTGGTCTGAAATGATACAAATGAAAACCCCATGCAAAAAAACTAGCTCCCAAATGTATATCTTGAATAACTTCTCCAAATTATAAGTAATTTAAATTGCTATGAAATGTGAGAACTTGTTCAATCGCTCCACGATGACCCATATATCATCAAACTTACCAATGTATGTGGAAAACCTTCCACAAAGTCCATAGAAATACAATCACTTTCACTCAAGTATGGACATACTTTCAGTCACACCTCTAATGTTTTGGTGCCTATACTTCAATTGTTGATAATGTAAACCTCAAGATAAAAAATATACTATGTCCATTTTTGTACGACTCCATCGGTAATGTTACTTCAAATAACGATAAATCTTAGTATTCCAAATAATTAAAATACCTCAAATTATGGGCCTCTTCCTTGATAGCCCGATCAAATCACATGCCCAATAAATACACATGTAACCATCTATCCTCAAAACTCTCGCTCCATCCAAAATTGTCTCTTTGGTTTCTCCTTGTAATACCTTTTTCTGAATCTCAAACAAATTTTCATCATCAAACTGTCAAACCCGAATCCACACCAATAAAGATTACCTCACTTCCGTATTAGCATAAACTCTACTAGATTTCAAAATATCAAGTTGTACAAAACTATTGGCTAGTGACTTGACATCCATAAACAATGACGCTCTCCCACATGTAACAAAAGTAAGCTACCCACACTCACCAACCTTCAACCTAAGGAATTTACTATCACATTTGCTTTGCCCAAATGATAATGATAGTCATTCCATAGTCCTTGATCAACTCTAACCATTCTGTTGTCTCAAATTTAAATTCCTCTTATTGAATATATACTGAAGCCCCTTACAATGCACACCATAAAGATAATGTCTTCAAAACTAATTAATGCAAAAACCACAACCGCTAAGTCTAAGTTATAAGTTGAATAGTTCTTCTCATAAACGTGCAACTGCCTCGAAGCATAAAATATCACCTTCACTTCTATATCAATACACAACCAAGACCAACCATGAAGCATTACAATACACATTAAAATCTTCTCCCTCCCCAGTAAAGTCAAAATTAGAGTAGTAGTCAATAAAGTCTTGAGCTTTGGAGAGCCCACCTCACAAACATCAATCCATTGAAAAGTCACTCATTTCTAGGTCAATCAAGTTTAATGCAGACACAATGAATGAGAACGCCATCGATAATAACCAACAAGGCCTAAGAACTCTAAATGTCGTAACTGAAATAGATCTTACCCAATTCCGAACTGTGTCAATACTCTTAGGATCTACCATAAAACCTTTTTTGAACACTACAGGGTCCAAATATACCATCGAACTTATCAAAACTCACACATTAAAAATTTGCATAAAGCTTAATCTTCTCAAGATTTTTAAGAACCGTCTTCAAATGATGTTCGCGATCCTCCCAACTATGGGAGTATATCAATATATCATTGATAAAAATAATAACAAAGAAATTCAAGTACGATAGAAATAACCCATGAAGATACACTTGATCTAATAAATCTCTTACTCAACAAGTCTTGTTACCGTTGTTTCAATTCCACAAGAGTATTTCAATAAGAAATGATAGAAATAGGCCTAGTGTCCAACTCTAAGCAAATACTAAACTCGATATTAGAATCGGTGAAACACTTTCAAGACTTTGTTGCCACTAAAACTAATTCTAAATGAGAATTATCGATACTAGTATCACAAACATAAATCTTATAGGTGATGTATCACTTTCTCTTTTTACCAGTTGAGGCTTCACAATTGAAAAAATATCCTTCTTAGATAAGTAATGAGAGTTTCTTGCCACTTCATTTCAGGAATGCTTGACAAATATGAGGTTATCGTCTTGGCCTAATAGTCTAGAAATGCATGATAAGGAGAATTCAATTCATATTCAGAGAACTAAGTTGACCACATGTCACGTACTACCAAGTCAACAACATAAGATCAATGTAATCGATTTACCACTAAGAATCATCTAATGATATCCGAACACGTACAAACCTAGAAGGAGAGTCACAAAACATATCCAAATTCAAAATAAGGTACATAAAAAAAATAGATCTATAATCGAAATAAAACTACAAAAATTGAGAGCATACTGAACAATACTTAGGACAACCTTGATTATCCTAATACAATTAGTTATTTGTCGATATAATATTTTTAACCATCAAAGTATTAGTCCATGAATTGTAGAGTGATTCTTTCTCACTATGTTCGTGTCTCTATGAATATTTCCACAAGTGTCATACAAATATCATTGCCCAAACTTCTTTAACTAAATAATTCTCTTTCCTTTTAGTGTAAATGTCACGACCCAACCCGCCGGGCCGTGCGAGCACCTACTCTAACACCTAAGTAGGAGAACCCTTGAATTTCCAACGATTTTAAAACAATGCGGAAGATAAAATAAAACCGAGATGAAAAGACATTTCAAATATTTATAAATAAATGTATAAAACAACTTGAGTTAAGACTTGTAAAGTAATTTACAGCCCAGGGATCTAGTCTAAGCAAGAACAAGAGCTTCTAAGATTACAAGGTATGATAAATAAACAAGACACAACTCTCACCATGCGAAAGGATAAATAAAAGCTGCTGGAGATTTTCTTTGTCTTCACCTAATGAAACATCAACGACCCTGCATCCAGACTATGCCCGAAAAGGCATAGCAAAAGTAGTATCAGTACAAAACCACACATACTGGTAGGCATCATCGGTCAACCCGACGCCCACCACATAATATAAGAAAATTATCTAGTAAGAAATATGCCAGTAAAAACTGTTCGTTCCTCCACCTTTACCATTCCCAGATATATCCAAACGCACTAGTACCCTTACTACTAACCTCCGTCTCAGTCAACCTACTCACTAGGTTCTTGATCATCGCTTAACCATTCTAACCCATAAAAGAGTCCACAAATACGACTACCAGCATTCTGACTAACCACTCACGACATACCCTTGCTTTTTCCACGTCACCACTCAGCCCTTGACCACATGGTACACTACGTCAACTCTCCCTAAAAATTAACCACAATTCCCTTTACCTAGGTAGGAACTACCTAGGTATTTACATCACGTACACTACCCCCACTTCTCAACTTTTAAGAATACGGACAACCCTCTTCCTAATCAATAGTAACTCCTGGACCCTTGGTCCCCATTTAACGTATTACATTCCGAATTGGGCTCCACTTTTTCCAAACTAATTCAATAAGGAGACTCATACCTGGTTACTAAACACAATGAAGTAATCATATATAGGTTACCATAACACATACCAATTCAAGAATAATGTACTATCTCACAATCCCAATAATACACATGTATCACAAGTCAATGGTCCTCTCACGGAACCCATACTAAAACAGTTAGTGTGCCGAATTTTGACATCCGATCCCATGCATGTATATATGCCGGTACGTGGCATCTGATCCAATGCATGTTAGTATGCCGATACATTCCATCCGATCCCATGTATATATGTATGTAGGCTAGTACGTGTCATCCGATCCAATGCATGTTTGTATGCCGGTACGTGGCATCCGATTCCATGTATGTATGTATGCCGGTACGTGGCATCCGATCCAATGCATGTTAGTATGCCGGTACATGGCATCCGATCCCATGTATGCAATCATATTCACATTCACATCCATAACGAACATACTTATAATCACACAATCAATCAAGTATTAGGTTCATGACATGCAATTATACAATTTTAGTCTTTCCCTTAGGCTTGATTCATACATCTTAATTTGTCACCCATATATCCATATAACGAAGCCATCAACATGCTTATATCACGAGATAGGAATTCACAACAATCGCCTAACCCTAACTCTAGGGTGGGATTTCCCCTTTACGGTATACATCTTATGCAACATCTAGAATCATAAGCATAATCATCCCTTAATTGGTGCACGAAAGCCTACGCATGAATTCTACTAACGATTAACGATATACTACCCAATGAGCACAAATTTATAACTACTCAATTAATAAACCCTAGTCTACCTGGGCTCCAAGCACCTGTACAGAGTTATAGCCCCAAATCTATTTTTTTGGATGACGAGATGATGATTCTTGGCCGGAATTTGCGATCTATCGACATCCCACGCTAGAATTCTCTCTCTCCTTCTTTCCTAAGCTTAGAGCAGCCTTTTGGGGATTTCTTGTAACGACTCAGAAAATGATAGGTCGAACTAGAGCCTTCACGTTTGGGTTAGTGTGACTTTAGGTTGATGTCTAGGCTGTTTTACCCTAAGTGGGGAAAGATGGAAGCCTAGGGTGCAAGCAAGGGCCTAGGCTAGCAAGTTTGAGGGAAAGAAACCTTTGTATTTGAGGGGATTGTTTGGCGATGGGAGTACTTGATCGCCGAAGGGGTTGGGCGTGTCGCCCTTGGGCCCTTGTGATCGCCTAGTGACTGCCCCATTTGGCCAAGATGCTGGACCAAAGGGCGAGCTAGGTGAAAACTCGCCAACCAGCTTGGCGTGTCACACTTCTCCCCTCCAATCGGCCAATGGCCAGCCCATTTAGTGAGCTCACTGGAACAAAGGGAGAGCCAACGGTGCACTTGGCGAGTCGCCTAGTGCACTTGGCGAGTCGCCTAGTGCACTTGGCGACCCCAAGTATCTAAAGGGCGAGGTAAGTTGTGAAGGGGCAGAATTTTTGAGTTGAAACTTTAAGGGTCCTTAGTTCTTTTCGTATGTTAAGTCCTTATTATTCTATTCCTTTCCTAACAACTATAAGA
>JAJOOO010020655.1:0-15153 GCA_029582685.1 Solanum piurae
CTATGTCTATTTCTTTATAGCTATAGTCATTGTTATCTATTACGGTAACAATTTGTTCGAATGGATTTTCTATCTTTATCCTATTTATTTTATTTTTTATTGTTATCTTCTGTTTTTTTGTTAGTACATTTAAGTTCTTACATCTTGCTGTAAATATTTTACTTCCTGGGGCTAGTTCTATTCCTGACATTTTCTAGTATAGTCCTAATGATTTATCTATATTTCTATCATTTATTGCTACTGAATAATTAGCACTTATGATAAATTTAAATTTTTGGTATATTAAATTTCCTTTTACTGCACTTATTATGCTTTTCTCTATAGGTTCGATTATTCTGTCGTCTGCTAAATATATTTCTATAGGTGTATCTATTCCTTCTCTAAAACATGCTTTTATTAATATTTCCGTCCCTCCTAGGTGTACATATTTTATTGGCTTCTTAGCTTGAATTACCTGTATTTCCTTATTTATTATTCTTTTATTTATTATTGGTATTTTTGCTTTTCCTTTAGTATATTTGCAGTCTATTATATGTTCCTTTCGACTTACTACATAGTATTCTTCTTTCTGTCTTTTAAAGAATTTTTTTATTACTGGTATGTTGAATATTTTTTCTACACTTAGATCTAATTCTTTTCCTTTTATTTGTTCAAATATATTAATATCAAATATGATTTTTTGCTCTGAGGATTCTTCATTTATATGTTCTTCCTTATTTATTATTTTTATTTCTTTTTCAGTCATTATCAGATATATTTAATTCTTCTATTTCTGCACTTAATTCATTTTCAGATAATTCATATATACTATCATCGCTATCGAGTTCATAATCTACATATTCTAACTGCATATATTCTTCATTATTTATTATTATTTCAGCTATTTGTTTTTTCTTTTAATTTCTAGGTAATTTACAATCCTTAGCTATATGTTCTAGCTTTCCACAATTATAACATGTACATTAAGTTATTTTCTTCTTTGGTTTATATGGTCTTTTATTGTTAAGATTCTTTACGTAGTATCTTCTTCTAGGCCTTTTATATTTATATTGGAATTTATATTTTTTGAATTTACCTTGTTTTCTATTCTTTTTATAATAATAATCAGTGCATCCGAATTGGGGTGCTACCTTATCTTTACAACATGCTAAATTTTTATTATGAATTTTTCCATTTTTATTTCTTCCCTATATTTCTCACATATATCTGAATACCATTTTTGCAAAAATCTTATTCTTGCTCCTAAAGTATCTTGTAAACCTGCTTCATTCCAATCTTTTATTATTTTTGAACTAAATGGTTCTGGTAATTTTGTAAAATATAATCTTCTTATTTCTTTTCCTTCATCTGGTGTATATGTTCCTTTATAATAGTATTCTCTAAATACACATGTGTATTCATCTATATAACACATATTACAGATTGCTAATTTTTGCATTAGATTTCTGTTTAATTGTTTTTCTTTATTTTGTTCTTCTGTTTCTGTAGTCGTACTACTAAACTCATTTCGTATGGCTATTTCATATTTATTTAAAATATCTATAGTTGTTGTTGCTATTTTACCATCTATGCTTTTATTACTTCTTAGTGTGTTTATACTTTCTTCTGGTAGATTTTGTAACCATAATTTCACTGTTCCTATGAGTGTCCTTTCTATGTATCCTGGTACTTCTAGCATACTTATTTTATTATCTATTAATTGCTTTGAAATATATCCTATCCATAGCTGGATTGTTTTATTTATATCTGTTACACAGTCTAGATCTAAGAAATTACCATTTTGTATTGTTGGTTTTGGTGTCCATTTTTTATTTAATCTTTTATTCCATATAGTATTATCTCTATCAGATTGTTCATAACTTACTGTATAATATGTTGAATTCAGTACTTTTGGATTTTTAACTACTGACGTACTAGTTTCTTCTTTATTTTCTTTTTCATTTTCAACATCTCCTGCATTTATTTCTATCTCTTTTTCGCCAATATTTGCTATCATTTCTGTATATGTTTCGCTTATGTCTGAACCTTGTTCTAATTGATCTAATTGATCTTCGTTTATATCATATATACTTAATTTTGGTTCTTCGATTGGTTCTTGTAATTTTTCTTTAAATCTTTCTATTTCTGTTTTTAACTTCGTTTCAAGTTCCTTTTCTTTTTGTTTTATAGTATATAATTCTTTTAATGTAGCCAATTCTCTTTCTAAAGCTATTATCTTATCGTTTTTTATTTCATCTATTTGTTGTATTTCTTGTTGCGCTTGTTGTTTTATTATTTTTATTTCATTCTTTCTATCTATTTCTTCATTTTCACGTGATATACGTACCATGGCTGTAAGACTATCTTCTAATCTTAATGGTTCTTTTTCTAGCATTAGGTTTAAATTTTCTCCTATTTTCTTATATCTTCTTCCTAGATTTGAAAATATTATTTTTATTTTTAATCCTTCTTGATTTTCGTATGTTTTTTCGTCTATAGGGAATTCTTCTTTATTCATTTCAAATTATGTTTTAATTTGTATTCTATCTTCTGTATTTCTAATTGTAGTGTAAATATTTTCTTTCTTTGTGCTAATATAGATTTATGACATACTCCTGCGTATATATTATAGTTAAGTCTTTCTTCTCTATGTTTTAATTCTTGACGGGTTTTTATGACTGTTCTAATTAGTTCTTGTTTATGTTGTTCGTTTTCATTCCATAGCTCTGATACCAATTTTGGGGGAGGGTCCTGCAATTCTTTATTCATGGGTTATTTTAACGTAATATTTTTGTCTTAGCGGTATTAATCTAATTATTTCTAAAAGAGTACTTTTGGAAATGTGATCAATTTAGGATCTGGAGCGATTTCTTGGAGCTCAAAGAAGCAGGATGTGGTTGTATTATCATCATCGGTAGCTGAGTATGTTGCTGTAACTTCAGCAACTTGTCAAGCCTTATGGTTACAAAGAATGTTAGTTGATGTTTTCTATCGGCAAGAGGGTGCGATAAAAATATTTTGCGATAACAAGGCAACAAATGCAATGACAAAGATTATGACTTTTCATAGAAGAACAAAGCACATAAACATTTGTTATCATTTCATTCGTGACCACACAACAAGAGGTGATATAGAATTGACGTTTTGCCGTACAAGGGATCAAATTGCACTCCCACAAGCCAAGCATGATTAATTCCGGCAGAAACTTGGACTTTGTAATTTTGAATCAAAGGGGAGTGTTGACTATTGATTCAAACGTAATTAGAGGTTCCTATTTAGTTGGCAGAGTAACACGTTTGTTAGGAGTCCTAGTTGAGTCAAAACATACCTTATGTTAGTTGCTATTATGTAGCTTAGTGGATAAGGTTGTGGTTAAGTTAGTGGGTCATGTTTGTCTTAGGTTGTTGAGTCTTAATTCCTATTTAAAGTGTCCTATGTATTTGCTTTACAATAAAAATATCAGAAATATAACATGAAAGTTCTCTGCAATTCTTCTTTTATCTACTTATGCGTTTTTCTTCTTTCTTTATTCTCCAATAGAAAGATGGGCTTAGGCGAGTAGATAGTTTCCCCCGTAATATCTTTTTTTCATGTAGTATTTTTCTCCAAAAAATTGATTTATCTTCTACTTTGAGGCGATTTAATTTTCCTGTGATATCACAACTTTCACGTGATTCTTGAGAATGAATTTGAGTTGCCGAATTCTTTGATGATGCCATGAAATTAGCAGTTCACGAAGGCTGAAAATTCAGGGTAAGCTTTCAGTATTGATTTTTTGTTGTTGTTTGAACTACATTTTTGGAAAAAAAAATCAGCTACTAATATAGTAGGTTGAAAGGGTATTCAAAGAAAAATATATTGTTTAAGTTACATAGTCAGAAGGACAAGCAGGTTGAATAAGGCGAAAGGGTTGATTTCAGGTTCTCCAATTTTCATGTCCTTAAGATACCATTCCACATTTTTTTAACCGTTAAATTTTTTGGCCGTTTACTTTTGAAAACATAATTTTTCGCTGCTCTGTATGCATGTGATCTTATACTTTCTCGAAGCTTCTGTTTCATGTGTTCATATTAGTTAGATACTATTGATAGTGCTAGAAATATTCTTCATATAATCAATCCAGAAAAAATTGAACATAAGAAATCTAAAACAAGAGTAGTAATTTGAGTATGTAATATAATAATAATATTGTGTTAAAGTGTTGTCATATGCTTCTTACAGAGAAATATACTCTTCATGTTTTCTCTTTTATTTGTAGCATAATATTTTTTATCATTGGTTCATCTTGGATTAAGCTGTTACACTTTCTAAAACAAATAAATCAATGTGTTTTACTTATTGCCTTTGCAGGTTTGACAAATGTAAAAGATGAAAAACTAGAGGTTTTTAAGTCCAAGTATGAGCTCTAAAATGTCTGTGACTATCTTCCACAAACACTTTTAGCTAATTTAATCTCACATTCATTTTCTAAATATTTTTACTCTTTTAATGTCCCTCATTAGAAGTAAAACAAATATTTATTTTGTATTTCACGGGAGATAATTCCGTATATATGAGATATAGGTGAGACAAAGAGAAGCTGACTTTTTTAGTATGTGCTCTTTCTACGACCCCTAGATTAAGAAGCATAAGGATAGGTAGAGCATGAGCTCTTCAAGACTAAGTTGTTCTATTATATGTTAATGCAATAAAAGGATTTTCTTAGCGGTTTATACAACACACCAAGGTAATATTATGTTATTCAAACTCAAGGTCTAGTTTGATTCCAAAGTAAGAAATGAACTTTTTGTTTTAGAACTACCTATATTTTCTATGCCTTGGATTACATTTAGCCATCATAATTGAGGGCTCAAAACTGCATTTGCTATCTCAGGTACAAATAATTGCTTATGTTATGCCTTTCCAGATGACATCACAAGGGCATATGGTACCAGGTATATATATATATATATTATATTTGTGTGTTAAAAAAGAAGAGAAGGAGAAAAATATTACAAGAAAAACTTTTCTTATTAGTTTATTTGCTGGGTTTTCTTAAGGAAAATATTTTCTTTGTTAGTTTTTGGCTCATAGTTTTAATACTAGAATAGCTTGCTGAATCCTGGGGGATACACCTTAACCAGTGAAATATCCTTAAGGATAGTGTCATAGGAACGCCTCAAGCTATGATATTTCTGTGATTTCCAATATTTTTCCAACAACAATTGAAGTAGATATAGACCATAATTATAAATAGATATAGATTGATCATCAAAGTAGATGTATATATTTAGTTGAGCCTAAAAAAAAATACAATGATAATTAAAATTTAATAAAACAAAATAAAAATTATTGGTTATAATTGGAGATTAATTAATTGGGAAGCCATGGCTTTGTGCAATAGCAAATGAAGTTACTACACTCGCCAAATTGAAAGCCCTCACTTTGGCAGGCAGTTGTACACTTTGCCTGTTCTACACATGGTCCCTTGAATGTTTTGCTTGCTTCTTGACAAATATTTGCCTCTATTGATCTTGGGCATATTTATATGCCCAATTACAACAAATTACCCATCTTTAACGTAAGTTTTAGGACATTCACTAATCTAACTAGCATATTTTGGCTAAGAATTGCGATGATTGCATACTAATATACATGATTAGTGATTTTGCAGGTTACTAAGGGAAGTGATCGATTCAAGGAAGGAAAATGAGTTGAAGGCGACAAGCGACTACAGGAGCAGAAGCTGGCGCGGCGCCCCAGCACCACTAGCGCAGCAAGGGCGCAACGCACCAAGCCCAAGCTGACTGAGACTGCTTTTGGGCGCACTGGCAACGCAACACGCCAGCCTGCCATGCGCGAATTAGGTGCGATGCCCCACTAGTGTCCCGACTTCTCCAACAAAAACATCATTAAAAAGGATTCCTAATTGTAATAGACTTCGACCCTATTGTCCCCAACTATTATAAATAGACCCTTAGGGCTCCATTGTTAGGGTTCGACTTTTTATTGGTGTGCAAGAGCAAGTATCAACGTTTGTAATAGGTTTTGATCTTCTAACTCTTCTATTTTCTGAAAATCGCATGAACAATTATATTTTGTGGTTTTCTAATAGCATGAGTGGCTACGCCCTAGTTCTAGGGCTGTAGCTACAAATGGATTGTTAATTATTTAAGGCTTTTTGAATTAATTCTTGGTTGTCATTACAAGTTACTTCTATATTCTTGTTTTAGTATTTTATGCTTGTGTACCATAAGATAAATCTATTGTCTAATCTTAAAATTGAGAGAGGAGGGACAGATAGACCAGAGAATATATAGAGCTCGATCGACCCATTTGATTGAGGTGATTTGTGTTTAGGAGTGACACCCAGACAAATAACTTGCTTGGTTACGAAACAAGATGAAATATAAATGATTGCTAGTTAGTCTATTTATCCCCGCTCAACAATGTAGTTAGATAGCTAATTGGGGTAGGCGACTAGAGGTGTGAACCCGACTCATACAATTAACCCTGTAAACCAGTAACTTGACAACTGAAATTAGTTCTAAACCGATAATATGATACATGAGATTCAATACATGCTGCAGCCCTGGGATTGTCTTTTACTTGGTTGAAACATCATCTTAAAGTCGTTCACAATTGGTTACTTTTATTTATTGCATATTTAGTGGTAGTTAACAATCATCACAATTTCTGAAAATGGTTACTTTTGTTTTATTTGTAGAATTGAGTGTCTAATATAAGTTGATCATAAGTCCCTTGGAAACGATAACTCGTTTCTTTAAGAATCTTTATTACTTGCGCGACCACGTACACTTGCGTGTATACTGGGGTCAACAAGTTTTTGGCTCCGCTGCCGGGGACTTAGAAATTGATTTATATATGATATTCTTAAGTCTACAATATTAGAATATTCAGGTATTGATTACTTGATCTTAGCTTGTCCATTGCAGGCACTTAACTTTCAGGTCTGGTTCGAAAGGGAGAACTTATCGAACCTTACAATGAACCCAAAAGATTTTTACGCCAGCGCAGAAAAATGAATCAAGGACGTCCAGGAGAATTGGGGTTAGGTTTTTGGGGAAACAATGATGATAATAACCAAGACAACGTGAATAAACCGGAGAACGTGAACAACCAAGAGAACTTGAATAACCAATGAAACTTGAATAACCAAGGAGTACCCCTTGTCGTACCCGCTAGATACGTCTGTGATGTGGCAGTTCCACTCACCGGCAATATGGCATCTAGTATTAGGAAACCTCCACCGGGGGGTAGATTTGAACTAAAATAGGGCATGGTACATCTCCTCCATTCTAATGGGCAATTCACTAGTCTCCCTCATAAGGATCCCCAAATCCACCTTAGGAACTTTATAGAGATTACTGATACATACATCCCAACTGGAGTCTCATCGGACTATGTGAGGCTGACGTTGTTTCCATACTCATTGTTAGGAGCTGCAAAGCATTGGTTAAATACTGAGCCACCAAATTCCATCACTACATGGAATTACCTTGCAAGGAAATTCTTGAGTCGATTCTTTCCATCCAAGAAAACCACACGGTTGAGGGGTGAAATAATATGATTTAGGCAAAATCAAGGGGAGGACATGTACCAAGCATGGGCTCATTTCAAACAAATGTTGAATGCTTGTCCGCACCACATGTAAACTAATGAGGTACTTGCTCACACTTTCTTTGAGGGTTTAGATTATAATGCTCGTTCACTTCTTAATAGTGCAGCAGGTGGACAGGCCCTAGCTAAAACATGTGAAGAGTTGTTCGACTTACTCGATAAACTCTCCGAAGGGACCCCAGGGTATGAGGGGGAAATGCCTAGAACCACAATCCAAAAGGCCGCGAGGATCTTAGATGTAGATCAAGATACTGCCATAAATGCCAAATTAGATGTAATGCAACATAACATGGACTTACATTTTAAATAGATGGCTCTATACCATGCACTGGTAAATGTTGTACAACAGGCAGCCAATTGATGTGAGGTATGTGGTAGTGGAGCTCATGAAACTGAGTATTGTGAGGCAAACCCGGATTCCATAAACTATGTGGGTAATGCGCAAAGGGGTGGAGTTCAGCAAAATTACGGTAACACTTACAACCCTAGTTGGAGGAACCATCCTAACTTCTCATGGGGTGGGAACCAAAACCAAAATCAGGCGCAAGGTGCTAACTAATACCGTTCTCAAGGGGATGGGCAACAATACCAAAATCCTAACCAAGGCACAAATCCTAGTGCACCAAAATGGGGGATGACCAATGAGGAGCTACTCCAAACGCTCATGACTGAAATAGGGACCAAAATAAATGCTAGAATAGATAAGCAGGATGAGAACATTAGAAACATCCAAATGTCCCAAATGAGTTTAGAGAAACAAGTTGCGCAAGTAGCCAATTCTCTGAACTTGCATCCCCAAGGTGAGCTGCCCGGTGATACTGAACCCAACCCAAAGCAACTGCATGCGGTAAGTACTAGAAGTGGGTTAAAATTAGAGGAACTAGCTCCAAATAAGAGAGACACTAAAGCAGGTACCACAGAAAAGAAAGTGGAAGAGGTAGTAAAAAGCTCCAATGTTGAGGTACCCATTCCTCGAAAGAAATTACCACCTCCGTTTCCACAAAGGCTCAAAAAGCAGAATGAGGATGAATGGTTTGGTAAGTTTCTCTCTCTCCTTAAATAGGTTCACATTAATCTGCCTTTGGTTGACATTTTGCAGGGTATCCCGAAGTATGCTAAATATGTGAAGGATATAGTGGCTAGCAAGAGAAGGCTCACGAAGTATGAGCCTATAGCACTTACTGAGGAGTGCAGCTCTAGAATTCAAAATAGACTACCTAAAAAGTTAAAAGATCAGGGTAGTTTTACTGTGCAGATTATAATTGGGCAAAGTGTTCATGCCCGGGGGTTGTGTGATTTGGGGGCAAGTATAAATCTGATGTCCTTGTCATTGTATCAAAAGCTTGGATTGGGTAGTCCAAAATGAACCACTGTTATTCTCCAACTCGCTGATAGATCCATTGCTAGGCCAGATGGGGTGGTAGAAACTGAGTTAGTGCAAGTAGGTTCCTTGATTTTTCTGGTAGATTTTGTACCTGATTCTGAAGTTCCATTCATTTTGGGACGTTTGTTCTTGGCCAAGGGTAGGGCATTGATTGATGTAGCAGTTTTCTTGGTCATGCAGGCTTTTACGGGCGATTCATCAAGGATTTTTCGAAGGTTGCAAGACCTATGTGCAGTCTTTTGGAGAAGGAGGTGAATTTTAACTTTGATTAGATGTGCTTGAAAGCTTTTGAGATGTTGAAGAGGAACATAATTGAGGCTCCCATCTTAATTGCTCCTAATTGGGGACTACCATTTGAACTCATGTGTGATGCAAGCGACGTGGCAGTGGGTGCAGTGTTGGGACAAAGAAAGAATAAAGTGTTCCACTCGATCTATTATGCAAGCAAGACCCTTGACTCTACATAAGCTAATTACACAGTGACTGACAAGGAGATGCTAGCTCTAGTGTTCGCCTTCGACAAGTTCAGATCGTATTTGGTAGGTACTAAAGTGATTGTTTTTACTGACCATGCAGCTATTAGGTACCTATTCAACAAGAAGGATGCTAAACCAAGGCTCATTCGATGGATATTGCTTCTCAAAGAATTCGACCTTGAGATCAAAGATAGGAAAGGTACTGAAAATCAAATAGCTGATCACTTGTCTAGGTTGGAGGATTTTCCCATGTGAATGAAGGTTAAAAAATCCGGGAAGAGTTTCCGGATGAACAATTGATGGCACTAGATATCTCTCAAGTGCCATGGTATGCAGACATTGTGAATTTGATAGTACGTGGAGATTATCCTCCTGGTGCTGTTACGACCCGATTTCAAAAACTAAGGTTTCGAAACCTGTTTCGCAACTTTGGCAATTTTTGTTAAGTTTTGGAAAAATGAGTAATTTGGAAGTCGCCACTTAATTTTTTAGGAAAAATTAAGAAAACCATTTTAAAAGGGGTTTTTGAAAGAAAATATTTTAAATAAAACCAGAGTCGGGTAAGGGTTCAAATAATTCTCTAAGGAAGGGTCTAAGCATCTTAGAGAATCCGCTAACACACGGTTGACCGACGGATTGAAAAGCTTGGCTAATTTTATAAAAATAAAAAGAATTACTTATAAAAAGTTCATGTTTGAAACTTAGATAAAAATATTTTGATACTTGTAAAAATCTCGAGAATAAACGTAACTTGAAACTTTTATCCATAGCCTAGTTTTGAACCATACAATTAATCCAAACTCCTAAACATGGATTAAAGGACCTTGTTTAACAACTAACAAAGGATATAGAAAATCCTTAAGTCATTCGTACAAAGTTTTAAGTTAAATTAAAAGACAACTAATTTATTTTAAGAAACTTAACAATTTTATCCTATTCAAAATTTTGAACTAAATAGTTAGTTCAAACTTATAAACATGGATTCAAAGCTTTTCAATAACTATGAAAGAACATGAGAGGTTCTTAAGTCATTCTATAAGCTTAAATTACCTAACTTAAAAAAGGTTTTGAAAGTTTGAATAACTTAAATAGACAAATGACCAAATGGAAGAGTCATTAAACCTCCAAAGGATTCATCTAAGTTAGATATAAGAAGAAAAAGTTAGCATCAGTGATAATAATAAGGACATATAAACAAAACACATTCAGCCCATGTTAAGTCCCTTTTGGGACTGAATTGCCGATCTGCTGCTTTGTCAACTTCGGGTTTTAACCCAATTTCCGCTTCTTGCTTAGTTACTGCTGCTGTTACGGTATAAATTGGACTTGTTAAAGTCCAAGAAATCTCAATTTTAGCTCCTTTGGGGGCTGCTGCTACTGCTACTGCTTCAGTTAAATGAGACTCTTTTAAGCCCAAATCTTCCAATTTTCAGCTTTTGGGGGTGTTGTAACTGCTATTGAGCTGCTGCCAGTGATTTGAAGTTTAACCCGATGATATTAACTTTCCTTTCACGACTTTGATGAGGTCGACTCAAGAAGAGGAGTATGCAAGAGATGGTCCAATTGGACTCGAACAAGAGAGTTCATGCGCAAAATGAGATAAAATTAATAACTTAACATGATAAGATTTTGCAAAAATATTAAACAAATCATTTGGATGCAGCAATGAATCCTTTCATCTTGATAATAAATCTAGACACTCAAATTATTTATAATAATAAACCGAACCTCACGGGCAAGCTTCCGAATAGGTACGAAACTTTCAAAGAAGCATGGATTAGACATTATATACTAAACTTCATATTTTGATGACAACAATTTAAATAGGTACATAATATATCTAAAATCTAATCACAAAGCCTAAACCTATTCCTAAGAAAAGAGACACAATACTAATTATCAACTCAAATATATTCTTACACATGCACTGCAAAGGTGTATTATAACATAGTATATAAACAAATAAAGGTACCCACATGTATTCTTAGTAAACTAAGCAACTCATGATTCCAAAAAGAAACTTGAAGACTAACTGTTAAAACTAATTTCACTAAAATGAAGTAAAGACAAAAAGAAAAAGAAACAGCAGTAAGACTAATGACCGTTGAATTATACAGCTTACCATAACTCTTGAAAGTAACAAATGGATACCAAACAATTAAGAAGTCAAACACTTAAACAACAACAAGAAAAAACATCAAAACATAATAGGCAATTTGATTTCTAAAACTTGACCATGTAAAGGAAAAAAAAAAGGGGCTTGACTTCAAATAAATCAACTAGTTGGTTTCAAATAATTTAGAACAAACAGTGAAGCCACTTAATTTTCCGAGTGTCACAAGTATTTTATCGTGCTTAAGGATAGAGAAAACCATATCATAAGAGAACTCAATGAAAATCAGGGCAACTTAAACTCGCACAAAATCAAATTCCCAAAATTTAACACATCAAAACTTGGCAGAGAAAGGTCCATGATAATGTTTCCAGAAAACATATATAGCTAATTTAGAGACTTGAACAAATGTATTTATAAATTATACAAATTCAAATGGGAAGACAAGGAAATTTCAACGCTTCCTCACTTAGATTCACAACTCCAAATTACATGAAAACGACCATGAAGAGATTACAAAGTAAACAAGTTTAGGCACTTAAAACTTACTCAAAATAGATCTACTTTAAGCTAAAGGACTAAAAGAAAACCTTAAGACATTCAAGAGAGACTTAAACTTTCAATCATGACCCCAGTGAGGCAGCATACATTAATTAGCGACTAAAGAATACAACAGTAAGGCAAGAGCTGCAATATACTAAAAAAGAACGAAACATTCACATTTAAGGTGATAAAAAGTGATTAAACTATTAAAAAAATAAAAATAAGCAACACACATGAATGATAAAATGAAAGAAACAGAGCTAAAAATTACTCAAGAAAAGAAAGAAAATTACCTGGTTCTGGGTAGCAAACCGGAACGACGAGTTTGGCGGAGACGATTCCACCACTTCTTTGAACTCAAACGACCACAAAAGCCACAAATTTTTAAACTATTGAGCCAAGAATTCCCAAACCTTTTAGGGGTACTCTCAAGTCTCAAAAATCCCTCTCGTGAACAGTGAGCAAAAAGGGTATTTAGAGCACCTTCTAGGTCGAATTTTAGGGGGAACAACGATGTGGGAATAATGCAAAAGTCCAAATTCCTTAGCAGATAAGATTTGTGAGTTGGAGGAGGTACGAATTCGTACCAAATCAAACGGTTGAAAAGAAGAATTCAAGAACGGATGGATAAGAGCCGCGTGGCTCATCTAGAGGTTTCTGGGAAAGCTATCTCGTGCTGGGCACACACGTCGTATGAACGAGATAAGGGAGAAGATGAAACTGAGGGGTGATTCAGCATGCGATTCGGGTCGCGTCTGGTTCGTTTCTGTACTCGTGCATTTTCTGGGTTGCTGTGCGATAAATAAGAAGATACAGTGGTGTCGGGTACGATATTTGGTGTTGATGTACGCTGTAATGGGCTGTTGGGTCTTTTGAATTGGAATTGGGCCAAAACATTTGGCATAATGGTCATCTGATGGTCCAAATATGGACTAAATAAAGTCCGTTAGGAGAATTTCGAAGGGAAATGAGATGAATTATAAAGTCAACTAATTACTCGAGCTTCTTAACTTCTAACAACACAAGAATAATTATTTTCATAAGGAAAGATCTTAATTAAATTGCCATCAGTTTTAAAGGAAATAAGTTGCGTACTTAATTGAAACTCTATTTTTGGTAAAGAGATTTACTAACTACTTATTCAAAATTGAAAAATTATATAAATCTATATATTTTAAGTATAAATATATATAATCCATATGAAAAATGGCAAGAAGTGTCTGGAAGATAATTTTAAAGTATTTTTTATTTTCGAAAACAATTATTTCAAATTGTTTGAAATTGAAGAAGCTTGAAAATTAATTAAATTGTGGAAGGTCAAAATTGGGTGTCAACAGGCGCGACCACCCAACAAAAGAAAAAACTTAATCATGATGCTAAGTTCTATATCTGGGATGAACCATTTTTGTTCAAGCAAACTGTGGACCGGGTAGTGAGAAGATGTATTCCGGAGTATGAGGTTCACAAAGTGCACGAAAGTTGTCATGCTAGCCCATATGGAGGTCACCACGGAGGAGAGCGCACATCGCATAAGGTACTTCAATGTGGTTTCTTTTGGCCCTCATTATTTAAAGATTCTATTGCTTTTGTGAAAGGTTGTGATAAATGCCAAAGGTTGGGTACTATTTCAAGAAGACATGAGATGCCGCTAAGTAATATTTTGGAGGTGGAAATCTATGATGTGTGGGGTATTTACTTCATGGGTCCCTTCCGACCATCTAGTGGAAACCAATACATTCTTGTGGCTGTGGATTATGTGAGTAAATGGGTTGAGGTTGTCGCTCTTCCTTTGAATGATTCAAGGGTGGTGATAAAGTTCATCAAGAAGCACATCTTCACTCGCTTTGGCACTCCAAGAATCATAAGTGATGGAGGTAAGCACTTCATTAACTATCTAGTTAAAAACCTTATTGCTAAGTATGGTATATGTCATAAGGTTGCTACAACTTACCATCCTCAAACGAGTGGCCAAGTGGAGGTTTTGAATTGAGAGGTGAAGCAAATTTTGCAGAAAATGGTGAATGCGCAGAGGAAGGATTGGCCTAAAAAGTTAGATGATGCATTGTGGGCATATAGGACTGCGTATAAGACACCCATAGGGACTTCTCCCTATCACATAGTATTTGGAAAATCATGTCATCTTCCGGCGGAATTAGAACACCAAGCTTATTGGGAAATTAAGAAGTTGAACTTGGACCCCGAGCTGGTCGATAGAAAGAGAGTGAATCAGTTACATGAACTTGAAGAGTTTAGGCTCCACGCATATGAGAATGCCAAGCTCAACAAAGAAAAGACGAAGAGGTGGCATGACAAGCACATAGTCACTCGTACTTTCACTCCGGGAGAAAAGGTACTACTCTTTAACTCTAGATTAAGGTTATTCCCCAGAAAACTAAAGTCTAAATGGAGTGGTCTTTTCAAAGTGGTAAGAATGACACAACATGGATCTATAGAACTTAAAGATGAGACTGACCCTACGTTCTTGGTAAATGGGCAAAGGGTGAAACACTACTTTGGTGTGGATTCGGATCGTGATCGGGAGGCTCTTGAGCTAAATCATGAATGATCCAAGATGCGTCGTGCCGCGATGTTAAATCAAGCGCTACACGGGAGGCAACTCGTGAATGATATGTAATAGATAGTAGTTTGGCTTAATTTTGAAATTTTAGCTTAGTTTCATATTCATAGGTATAGAGTTTTTATTTTCTTTGTTTGTTATTTAGATAGGACTTTAGAAGTTATATAGAAAAATACAAAAAAGATGAGTCGTGCCACGACCAAAAGTAAGGCACTGGGTGGGAGGCAACCCACCATTATTATGTCACATTGTTTGGTTGATGCGCAGGTCATAGGTGGAGAAACCACCTGAAAATTGAAGAAATACACTCAAAAATGAGTTCGAGTGGATGTTGGGCGCGCCACGCCAATGGCTGAAGTACTGACTTGGGGGAGGGGGGGGGGGGCTGCCAGTGCGCCAGAAACATTAAAAAAAATTGTTTTTTTTTAACTCCTCCACCAACCCAAATACAACCACTTTT
>JAJOOO010020656.1:0-16788 GCA_029582685.1 Solanum piurae
GGAATAGGCATAACCGACATAGACCATACTAGCTAGGCATGGAATCCAGAGTCTATCCTACTCCGTGGAGGTTGTTCTACTTGCCAAGGGTAGAACTAGTAAGCAACCCATGTAGGCACATGGTTTGGGGGATGTCCAAGGAAGTTCATTGTGCCTAATCTCATACTCAACTAGGCCATATTCCTAACCACATCCACTCGGTGCTAGCCTTGTTTCCCATAGAATATTCAATCACATATGTACTAGAGAGGGTTCCTTTTCTAGTTCAACCAACTCATAGTACCTCTTCCCAAGAAAGGCCCCATTTCTTAGTCATAGCCAATCAAGGATCATAAGGATAGCTAACCTTCTTAGATAAGGATTCTCATGCCGTTCTGGCTCCATCCATCTCTAAGTCTATCATTTCACTCAAGACGGGAACATCGCCCTAAGTCCCATCTCTCAAGGTTGTACATTTACTTAGGAAATCTAGACTTATGAAAGGGAACATATTTCTTAGTTCTGCCGATTCAAGTCTTGGCCTAGAATTCCTCTTTTAGAATTTATAGAAAGGGCACCATTTCTTAGTTCTAGCCCACTTCACACATTCATGCATTCAAGACTTTAAGTAACAAGAAGAGACACTTTAGTCTACTAATCAAGTCACAACATTATCATTTGAGGACACTTCATAATCCAACATCATCACATAAATACATCATTTCAAGAGAAACATGCTTTCACATTAGCATAATAACACTTTATACAATATCACATTAATACCATTACAACATCTTCACATTATAGCATCACACAAACTTTACATATAGCTTCATATATGATTTTACATATAGCCTCATATAGAACTTTACATATAGCTTCATTTATATATAATAACACAACAATACAACAATTCTCCTGTAATGCCCTTAATGGCCACAATCATAATTCAAAAGCAACAAGCAACACTTCCACCAAAGGTGGATCCAACCTAAGAAACAATTATTGCAATATTAATAGATCAAGCCATCTTACAACCTTTCAAAGGCCATAAGTCACAATACTCAATTCCATGCCAATTATACAATATCCATCAAGGTAGGTCAACTTACCCTCTTTTCATAGCTATCGTCATCATCCTCATATTCCAACAATTAACAATACAATAACAATGATAATAACAACATTCAACTATACAAGCTAAGCTAAACAATATCCAATAACCAACATAAAGGCAAAATCCTAATTTATGCCCATTCAAGGCTACTACCTCACATTATACAATTCAATAAAAAATTCCAGAAATTCAACATAGCTAAGATCATATAAGAACAGCCCACATCAAACCACTCAATAATCCTTCTTCAATTACTCAAAATCAATAGACCCAGTTTAGGCCAAATTTAAAGAACTTGAGAAGACATGGGTTCATGAAGATTTATTTCTTAAAACCATCAATAATCATTACTAACAACATAAAACATCATTTAAAATCATTTAATGCAAGAACTCATGCTTAGAATTCGAAATAGGGTTTGTGTATTTGAAAAACCTTGAAAACCTTTTGATTGGGCTCCTTGAAAGAAAGAATAATCAAGGATAAAGGATCCCCATACCTTAATCATCAAGAACCAAACGAGATTGAAGAAGAAATCAGTAGCCACCATCAACCCTAGCTCCATCTTTCACCTTGAGCTTCCATGGGGTTTTGAGAGAGGGAGGGTTTTGAATTTAGGAGAATGACTTTAAATGTTTAAATATACTTAAAAACACTTAAAACAATAACCCAAGCTACCTAAGCTACCCCTCACTTAGTTGGACCTTTTTAACAAGTCAAACTTGAGTTTTATTTTTGCAGATTTCGTCGAGGCACAGTAGAGTCCGCGACGCGGACCAAACATTTGGCCCATGGTGGAGCTAGTCCGCGACGCGGACATGCTCCCTCCAAGCACAACTTCAAGCTACCTTGGCAGCTTGCTTTGCCAAGGTTGGGGTCCTCCTCGGGGACACTTAGGGTGGCCCCCAGGGAGTCGTATCCAAACGTTTTGACCCTAAAAACATTTATTAAGACACTAGGGTCACCTCCACTGATTTTAGACTCCAAATAACACATAAAAACATGAACAACATACTAGAACACACCAACACGTAAAAGACTAGTTCCGAACGCCTTGGTCGTTCCGAACGCCTTGGTCGTCCCTTGACGTTTGACTTCCAAACTTTTTAAAACTGACTAAAAAGGCTATTCTTCATTATTTTAACAAGTTATTAATGCATAACACCTATGTGAGGCTCTACTTTATCCTACTTCATTTTGAGGGTTGATACAAGTTCCCAGACCACCTTATTCTTCAAAAAACCCTGGAGGAAGTAGAAGATGAAAATATTTCTATCATCACCAACTCAGTAGACAACAGCAAAGGTAAAGTCACAGGTGTAGTCAAAGATTTTTCTATTCTTTTGTTAACTGATTTATGTATCGGATTCCATTCACCCCACGGTTGGGAATTAATGATTGGCTCTATCTATAAAGATTTTGGATTAGACTTTTCAGGTAATGTGCCTAAAGTATTTTATCAGGATCTTCCTGGCAGTCCCTCAGCAAGTGAGATGGAACCACCAGAGGAAAAACCTGGATGGATAAAAATGATAAAGACAGGTAAAGTCTTTGAACGAAATCCTGAAATATTGCATGAGCAATGGACTCATCCGGATAATCAGGTAAATAGAAAATGGTATGTTGCTACCTTTACTCTTTCTCAAAGAAAATCCTTTCGAGATTTGTGGATGGCTGATATGATAAGGATTGGTTGCGAAATCAAATTCTTTTAATGGTTTGAAATGACTGGTAGGATTGAAAATTCAACTGAGTCACTCCAAGTTATCATTAATAAATGGTATACTATTTCTAACAAAATTGTTGAAGCTATTACTCCTCCGTTGGAAGGAATTAATATTCCTATTGCAGGAACTGTAATTAAAGCTGCACCTTTCAAAGAAAGAAGTGATAAGTCACTATACTCACTACTGCAGATATTGACCGAGTAATAGAACAAAATAATTACTCAAACCAAATTCTTCATGTCATCTCCAGAATAATAGAAGATACTAAACCTACTCTTAGTAGAAGACCAACTCCAGCTTCTACTTCATCCAACCATAATATTGAATCTAACCCAAGATTCAAACTACCAGAATTTTCCAAAGAAAAATTCCCTAAACTTTCAGACACCTTTGAGGTTTCAGGAAACATCATTGATAAGATCAATGAAAGACTTAATAATTTCAAAGTTTCTTCAAAAGAGGAAAAAACCCCAAAAAAGGTTTCTACCCTTTAGGAGAAATCTGTCCTACTTCAAAAACTATCCAATGGTCATTTTCATAACATGAAAAATTACAATAACAAACCCTCTTTTCCAGATTTTCAGTATGAGGAAAATGCATTGTTATCCACTTCTTCTCATGAAGGAAGAAGTATTACAAAATGGAACATTGATGGTCTTGCAGAGCATCAGATTTACAACAAGCTCCAAAATGGGAGTAGCTATCACTGCATATAAAATGCGAGGTTCTGCAGATAAGAAAGCTTTTACAATGATTGTTGCAGGTTTCACAGGAATGTTAAAACATTGGTGGGACAACTATTGAAATGATGAGACCAAGCATCTCATCATTAATGCCACAGCAACAGAGGCAATTGTTAAAATTTAAGGCAACACTCAGTCTACTTCTCAAGTTACTAGAGAAGATGCTTGTGCCACTCTCCTTTATCATATTGCTAAACATTTCATTGGCGAACCAAAGTTATTCCAGGATAGAAGTCTTCAAATCCTGAACAACCTCAGTTGTCCTAACATGGACGGTTTTATTCACTACAAACATGCCTTTCTCAACAAAGTCATGATTCGTTCGGATTGTCATGTAGATATTTGGAAGGAACGTTTCATCAGTGATTTACCTCCTATTTTTGCTGACAATGTAAGGAGAAAGATTCAGGATCGCAATAACGGTTGTATCCCTTACAGCAGTCTAACTTATGGGGACTTGGTAAGCACCATCAACATTGTAGGGCTTCAACTGTGCACATATATTAAACTTAAGCATCAGCTTAAGAAGGAACAATCATCTTCTAGAAGAGAACTTGGAAGTTTTTGTAGAGACTTCGGCTTTATCACTCCTCCAGATAAGGTAAAGAAGGATAAGAGTAAAAATAAATCTCACAGAAAGAAGTCTCGAAGAAGATATGATTCTACCAAACCTAGGAGAAAGAAATCCAGGTCCAAGGGACCTAGGGATACCAAGGTTGACATTTGTTGGACATGTGCCAAAAAGGGCCATAAAGCCAATGAATGTCGTTCAGGAACCAAGAAGAAAAATATCAATCTTCTTAATATTGATAAAGATACCAAGGGTAAACTCTTTGCTATACTTAATGAACCTTTTTCTGAATCTTCAGGTACATATGATGAATACAGTGATTATGAAGACATTGATCTTGATTATGAATCAGACAAAAGTCAATCAGGAAAAGATTGCACTTGTGTACTGAGGCCTTTTGTACCTATGACAATACACCCCAATCCATTGAAGTACTTTCTGATCATTCGAAAGAAGCTCTTTTTGATGCTATTCAGCACATAGCTGATGATGAGGCTAGGAATCGTTTTCTCCTAGAACTCAAAAATATCATTCTCAACACGGATAAACCAAAACCCCGTCCGATAGTTGAAACTTTCAGCATGAAACAAATCATGAATCGCTCAGATAGCCATTCTGAACCTTCCATATCTGATCTTCGTCGTGAAGTATCTAATCTTAAGGAAGAGATTAGAGATATCAAATCTCGACTAGGAAAAGTCGAAATGGATGTTCTTACAGATCAGGTCCTTAAGAAGGCCACTGTACAAGAACTAGATTCAGATCATGAATCTACACATAACAATGAAGTTAACTCGATCAACAATGATCATTTAGTTGAACCATTTTTTACCGATACAAGTAATAATCCTTCTGCCTCAATAGCAACAGGAACTACGGTAATCTCATCAATTAGACCTCAGAGTCATCATATTCCTATTAGAATTGTTATTAATAAGGATTTTGTTATTAACAAAGTTGCTTTGCTTGACAGTGGTGCAGATCGTAACTGCATAGTAAAAGGTATAGGTCCTACCAAATACTTGCAAAAAAGTACTTCAAAGTTATACTCCGCTACAGGAGAACTTTGAAAATAAATTATAAGCTTTCTAAAGATCATATTTGCAATAATAATATTTGTTTAACAAATGATTTTGTTAACACAGAAGATATCAATGAAGATATCATTCTTGGAATACCTTTTATCACTCAGATAAAACCTTATTTTACTGATTTAAATGGTATTAATACTACTATACTTGGTAAAGATTTACATTTTCCTTTTGTTAAAACCCTTTCACAGGATGAAAGTAATTTTATTAGAGAAAACACTATTTTCCGTATTAATAACCTATCACAACATATAGTTACTAAGATAGTTACTAAGATAGCTAATCTTCAAAAGAAATTTGAACAAGAAATATGTTCTGATTTTCCAAATGCTTTTTGAGAACGCAAAAAACATATTGTTGATTTACCATACATTGAGGGATTCAATGAACATGCTATTACCACTAAGGCAAGGCCCATTCAGATGAATCACGAGATGATGGCATTCTGTAAAAAGAGAGATTGACACTCTTTTAAATAATAAGATTATCAGAGTTTCTAAATCATCTTGGAGTTGTTCTGCTTTCTATGTTAATAAAAACGCGGAGAAAGAAAGAGAAGCACCAAGACTGGTAATCAATTATAAACCATTAAACTCCGTTTTAAAATGGATTAGGTATCCCATACCTAACAAAAGAGACCTTTTAAAAAGGACTTTCAAAGCTAATGTTTATAGCAAATTTGATATGAAATCAGGTTTTTGGCAAATCCAGGTTTCAGAAAAAGATAAATACAAAACTACGTTAAACGTCCCGTTTGGACAGTATGAATGGAATGTAATGCCTTTCGGACTTAAAAATGCCCCGTCTGAATTTCAAAATATCATGAATTCTATATTCAATGATTATTCTTATATGTCAATTGTTTATATTGATGATATGCTAATCTTTACAGAGAACATTGATTCTCATTTTAAACATCTCAACATTTTTTTCAAAATTTTTAAGAGTAATGGGTTAGTTGTCAGTTCCAAGAAAATAGTCCTTTTCTAAACTAGCATCAGGTTTTTAGGTCATGATCTTTATCATGGTACTTATACACCTATCTTTAGAGCCATTAAGTTCTCTTCCAGATTCCCTAATGAAATACCTAATAAAATCCAACTTCAGAGGTTTTTAGGAAGTCTTAATTATGTTGCTGACTTTATCCCTAAAGTTAGGCACGTTTGTGAACCATTGTATAAAAGTCTTAGGAAGAACCCTATCCCTTGGAGTTCTGAACAAACCCAGGCAGTCATTCGTGTCAAAGCTTTCATCCAGAGTATTCCATGTTTAGGAATCCTTAACCCTGATGCTTTTATGATTGTTGAAACTGATGCATCTGATGCAAGTTATGGGGGTATCCTGAAACAAAAAGTAGATCTTGAATCTACATAACAACTTGTTCATTTTACATCTGGAATTTGGAATTCCACTCAAAAAAACTATTCAACAGTTAAAAAGGAAGTTTTGTCTATAGTGCTATGTATCACTAAGTTTCAAGATGACCTTATTAATAAATAATTTTTATTAAGAGTAAATTGTAAATCTGCTAAAGAAATCTTGCAAAAAGATGTTAAACACATTGTTTCAAAACAAATATTCGCTAGATGGCAAGCTCTACTATCTAGCTTTGATTTTAAAATTGATTTTATCAAAGGAGAAGATAATTCTCTACCAGACTTTCTAACCCGTGAATTCTTGCAGGGAAAGCATGAGGCCATTTAGACCTATTACTCCTTCCAAAGGAGACAATCTTCCTAAAGCAAAAATGGCTAAGCCATTAATCCATCCCCCTTTAACCACAGCAAAGCAGAAGCTTCTCAAAGGACTGAACTAACCTTTCAAAACAAGTTCACAGCATTAGCCGATTATCCAAGGCTACCTTTTCCTTCACAACCACAACCTCCAAAGCTGCTTTGTCCACCTCAACAAAAATTGATCAACTTAAGACCAATGAAACCCTTTGAACAAGGAGCATCTTCCAGCTCCGTTCAAACAAAAGAAAGTTACACAATAAAAGCACCATAGTCTTTCGCTCAAGCTGTTAACCCTGAGTTAACCAAAACTATCCCTTCCAAATCAATTTTAAAAGAAGAATCTTTTGATTTTGTTGTTTCACAGGTATTGCCTATAATGGCTCTCAACAAAGAATACAAAAATGTAGACACAGGGGTTCTAATCAGACCTTGTTACACATATTCCAATTATGTGGATACAGATAATTCATTGAAGACCAGAAGATTTTATAAAGCTTTCCTTATTGATACAGATTCAATAGAAATTGAGCATTCCATAGATGCAAACAATTATATTATTTATTCAAGATTTACAATCAAAAAAATCTTGGATCCATTTGAATGGTTTACAGATCATCTTCACACTCCAATTGCTTTGACAATGGCTCACAAGCAACAGACTTATAATTGGTATGATTATAAGGCAACATGGATGAATTTCCTTTATTTGAGACCAAGGCATACTTGGTTCGTAAAGTATAGTCCAAGAATTATCAAGGCCCCCATTCCCAGATGGTTCTATGAATGGTGGAACTTATTAGGAGGAATTGAGAAGATTCTTGCCAAACAATTTCTCAATAGGTTTGAAGATTTCCAAACCAAAGAAGAAATTACTACCCTACCAGTGCATAAGAATGTAAACAATGTGAAAAACCTAAAAACTCTCAAAAACAAAGAAATACACAGTAAGGGAACTGAAGAACTGTTCAAATTTTTTTTATGCGTTCTCGAAATCTCAGTACTGAGTCCACTTGGCAAGATTAATCTTGATCGTCGATCAACTCAGTGATCAGTTGATTTGTGCTTCTTCTCACCTTCTTGACTCCTGCCAAAAATTGTTCTAGAAGTTTAGGCGAGCAAGATCGCTGTCGCTAATCCATTTGGTGAGTCTCTAAATTGTCATTTTTCTTACCAAGTTGATTTGGAACATGTGCTACTTTGCTGTAACTTTATGCAAGCCGTAGGCTAACTCGGTGAGTCGCCGAGTTACTCTTGGGATCTCCCGCTTCTCTTTCTTCATCCTTTCCATTTGGTGAGTCTCTGAATTGTCATTTTTCTCATCTGTTGCATTGCCCTTGTTTCCCGACCACCTTTGAGCCAGGCCTTGATATAAAAAATGTGTAACCTTAGCCGATCTCTAGATGCTAGAGCAGTGAGGGTAGAGAAGAAGAAGGCCATTAAGGATGCACTACTACCAGATAAAGGCCAGATGGTAGAGCACCAAGCCACCCTAGTATCATAGGGCAAGAGGTTTGAAAGACTCACATGTAGGGTAGATGCTTCGGAAAAGAAACTGGATAGCTCAGTTGAGTTGACTGCCATTAGGGGTGACATTCCTACTCTTCGGGTTGAGGTGGACGATCTATGGTTCACCGATATCTCTACATTATGGGGTGCGGTTCTAAGGTCTGCTGACACGGCCCGAGCCTACGTACTGGAAATGGATGACACTCAAGAAGCATTGTTGGCCCTAAGCGAACCCTTGGCCTGGCTCAACTCTCAGCGGAATACTTACTCAACATAAGATAAACTCAAATGTAAAACATAACTCAAAATTCTGAAAAGATAAACTCAGAATATATAGGAATATTCAACTAGCCAGAAATAGGAAGCTCAAGTCTTTAAAACATTAACAACTGAAAATGAAAAAGACTCATGAACTAATGTCTATATATCTGTGAAGCCTCTAATACTATGAGGGAATGACGGGAAAAGACCCCCGATCATCCTATAAAAAATGAATAACAAAACAAGATAAAGGGATCCACTGGAAGCAAGGAGGCTCACCAAATAACTCTAGAACTCGACCAGATCAACGAAGCGCAGGATGTTGATCGTGATTACCTGTATCTGCATCACAAAACAATGCAGGCCGAATGGCGTCAGTACATTGATTATACGAGCATGTGAGGGTAAATCTAAAACAAGACATAAGCTTGAACTAGAACTGAATAAACACTTACCTCGTCTCAACTCAACTCAATTCATTTCAATATAAAGCAGTGATAAAGATGCAATATAAAGAAATGCTTTTAAAGTAGTAGAAAAAAAGTCAATGTATAAGAAAAATACAATAATAACTTAGTTTTATATATAAAAATACAAGTAACTCTGTAGGAGATTCTTTAACCGACATTCAGCACTATGAGCTATGTGATGATACAACATCTAGCCCATGCTTCCAGAACATTCTTGTACTTTTTCGGGATATAGAACCTACTACTAAGTGTATCCACTTGTCTATGCTAAAAAGCAATAAGGAATCATCTAAAAAGTATGACCCTTTCAACCCACGTTGGCTACATGGTTTATGGGGGTTATGAGTTAATAGAACTCCCCACCATATCGGTGCTCAATACTACTCCCAAAATGTAACAAGCTCATATGTTTAAAGACATAACTCTTTCAGTGGTTTGAGATCATTACTAAAAAATCTTTCTCCTAAAAGAGATGGTACTCAAACTGCTCAAAGTTCTTTTGGAAATATCAGTTTCCACTCATCTTAAATGTGAAAACATTTACTCTTGGGAGTACTTAGTTCCCATATATCATTTTAAATATAATGAACTCAACTTTTACTCTTCTTCAAACTCAATGCTCAAGTCTTAAAACAAATTTAAAAACAATTGTAAAAGACACGAAGAAATATCAAGACTTAACTCTTAACTCTAACTTGAATTAGAATTATTAATTCAAGGTTAAGATTTATTATAAGAAGGATGTCGTGATGATTAAATGAGTTTCAGATATTTAATCATGAGAAATTGTCAAAAAACCATGTATGGGGAGCAAGTTTGCGATACCGAGATTATTTATAATATTTGGTCGCAAAAAAAGTTTTGAAATAGTAGAGTCCGCATTCTCTCCGTGACGCGCAAACAAAAATATCTTTCTGGGAGATCAAGTCTGCGACGTGGACTTGGGTGCCAATTTCTATTCGACTTTTTCTTTTTCTCCTGAACCCGATCCAACTCATACCCACTGAACTTCTACGGTAAAAACTCTCGAGTTCTTATAACCCAGAACAATTTTGGCAAAAATCACTCAATAAATATCAATTTACTCAACCCCTTAGTAAAATCTTCACCTCAATAATTTCACCTAACATCAAGATTCAAGAACGAATAACAACTCTTCAAAAAACTCACCAAGAACTTAATTTCTCAACTCTAAGGATAAATTCAATAATATAAAACATTATTGTAGTGTGGGTGAATGAAACCAACACTATGAAAACTCATATACCTCTTAGGGATTAAACCCCTGGCGAAACAACCTTCGATTTGCAAATAAAATTGAAGAACGCCTTGACTTTTCTCCTTTCTGCTCTTCTTGAACTCCTCTGAAAAACCTAGCGTGAATTAGGATTTGTGTAAACTAAACCAAATCAGTTTGGACTCCTAATTATTTACTAAAAAATAATTAAATCTCATAGGGCAAGGAAAAGACCAAAATACCACTCTTATTTTCGGGTAACTTTCCTTTACTGGACATCCCGACTTTAAATTGGCCTATCTCCTCATACGAGCTCGTAAATTAGCAAAATCGGTCGCGTTGGAAAGAGGATTCCAAGACCTTTTATTTCATTTCTTATAGGCCACCTAACTCATCCTGTGTTGCAAGTTATGGTCATTTAAAGTTGACCCAAAACACACAACTTAAGCATAACTTACAAAATTTCAGATTTTTCTATTTCCAATTTTGTTATTTCTATTTTTAGCTATTTCAAATTGTGAGGTGTTACAATATCTCCCCCTAGAGAACATTCTTCCACGAATGAGATTACTCTAAGTAGACTAAGGGTGGTAACATCTAACACCCAACTCAAACAATCAATATGCAAAATAACAAAACATTTCAACTAAAACAAATGCCAAAAAAGGATTAGTACCTTAATTGGGAATTTCTCTGGACTCAAAGAGATGTGGGTACTCTTCTTCATATCCTCCACAACATCCAAAGTAGCTTCCTAAACAAACTGATTCGTACATAAGACCTTGACTAATACTAACTCCTTGGTTCTCAACTTGCAAACTTGACCATCTAGAATCTGAATGAGAATCTCCTTATAAGATAATCTATCCTTAACACAAATATTTTCAATCGGTAAAATAAGCGAAGGATTGCCCATACACTTTTTCAAAATTGAAATGTGAAATAACGGATTGACTGTTGCTAAATCTATCGATAGCTTGATGTTTAATATTTTTCCATTCACGTAATCAACGACACAACTTCCAGTACGAGTGTCTACGATCGTGTGATAGTATAGTAACCCAACCAAGGGCTGGGGTCGTGTCCCAAGGGAGTGATCTTGATAATTAATAGAAAAATAAAATTTAGTTCTAAGTAGTCGTAGCTAAAGACATTAACGAGTAAAAACATTGTAAATTAAAGAGGGGGACACAAAAGTGTCAAATATCAATCGAGATTTTGTCACTAGTAAGTAAAAACAACAAAAATAACAAGAAATCAATTATGGGGAAGAGTTCTTGGGGTGTGACCGCAATACAAGTTGAGATAAATAATTGGATACATTCTTTCGATAAGAAATTTGAAAGATAATAGTGAGTAGGCTAAGCTTTAGATGGACATAAATTCTCTCTCGGGAAACTTACCCCTTTTTAAATGTGTTCCTCTCGAACACCCATTTGCCGCATGAAGATCGGCCTACGCCTTACCTCACTCACTCTCTCGAGCTGAGTGTTAGGATATAGGACTAGGGCTCACCTTCTCGGACTGAACCTCATGTCGACGAACTCATTAGGCCATCAGTCTAATGGTCTTGGTTTCGCGACCTCCCTCTCGGGCAAGCCGAAAACGCATAGATGGTTTTGTATTTGCAACTACAAACCCATTAAATTAAACCACAACAACTAGGTGAAATCACCATTAAAATACATCTAACCTATCAGTAAGCAAGACCCAACAATAATATCAACACATATTTGCTAAATCACACCCCAAGAATGAGGATTTTTAGCCACACATCAAGATATAGAAATTTATACCTTTAATGATGTTGAAATCAAATGGGTATAGAGAAATAAGTCTTGATTTGAGCAAAGAATGAAGAATCCAGGAGACCCACTTCCAAATTGAAAGAGGTGAAACCCTTTTATCCTTCAAGTCTTCAAACCCTTACAAACTTGAGATAAAAATAAAAATTGATACTAAAGTCTCCTTCTAAAATCTGATAGAAAGCTATAACTCTCAACGAGTATTTATAGTTTTCAAAAATTTGTGTTGCGGTGGATCACTCGGCGACATTAGTCGAAATCGCCGATCAACTCTGTGATTTGGTCTAGTTCATCGCCGTCTTGCACCATCCTTCGGGATCATCGTGCTCTGGGTCATTGGGCGACATAGTACTTCTTCGCGGAACTTCTCGGTAATGCACCGACTGCTCTCTTTTTCTGCCGACTTGATCCTTTCCTTCAGGGATCAGCACACTGGAACAAAAGGCGAAGTGAGACCCTTCGGCGATTCACCAAGTGAACTCAGTGATCCTCAGGCCTTCATTTTTTCGTTCTTTTCAGTCTGTTCGTTCCTTTTTGCGAAGTAGTGTCCATGCATTCCTTCAAATTCAAATACCTGAAACTTAAAGGTTTTCATCAGATATTGAGATAATATAAGCATTTGAGAACACAATTTCTATTAAAATATCGCCCTAAATGAGTCCAATTTGTAGACTCATTAACACCCCCAACTTAAACTTTTGCTTGTCCTCAAGCAAACTCAAGTTCAGTTGTTCAAAAAGAGTGTCTCAAACAGTGCTACACAAGACTCAATCATGAATATACGTAACAAGACTTCAAAATACTTATGTGAAGATACAATTGTGTACTCAAAGATTCAAGTTGTGACACACCATTACCAAATATTCTCATGCTTACAATACTTTTTGCTAATGTAAGTTCAAGTTCAATGAAAGTATCTAAATGCCCTCACACAAAGAATGATTCAATATTCACACACAAAGGTTAATAAATTTAAGATCAGCAATCAGATGCAACGCTCACACTCAAAAGGAGGAACATAATGCATGTTTTTACCCATAAGTTTGCCCTTATTTTCCAATCGACTTTCGGTTCGGCTTACTCAAGATCAAAAAGGTCTTTTCAAGGCTTGTAATGGGGCTGAGTGCATAGGTATGATCATTTAGGCTCAATGAATTCTTCATCCTCATGAGATGTGGTGTTTTGAAAATGTCTTTTTGCCTTCCCTTATCACTTTTTCTTCTACTGCTTCTAAGCTATCCTTTCATTTACTTTCCATGTATTGTTTGTAAACCCAACTGTTGCACCTTTATTCAAAATTTATATATATATATACACCTTCTTTTTTTTTCTTTTTTTATAGAAAGGTTTCCATTTTGTTTTGCAATACCATAGGTTAGAGAGACTTTTTCTTGCACTTCTTGACTTCTCCTTTTCCTTTTCACCACACCCCCAACTTAGGCTTTTGGCCTAAGTGGACTATTCACTAGACCACAAATCAACAGAATTATAGGTAGTGGGTTAGGTAAGGTCTAGGGTTCATCAAGTTTCTTCCAAAGAAAGGTAAGGCTCAAGGGGTGGCAAAGGAGTTTCACAAGCTCACGGGTAGGCCACAAAAGAGGTATATGTCAAATTTGGCTCACACTCTTTAAAATTTCCTAAAATCATATCAAGAGTACACCTTTCTAAATCAATCAGACTAACGGGGAAAATTCTAGGTTTATTCATGCATAGTTTAAAGTAAGCTAACAACACAAGGCATCGACACTTAAGTCAAACAAGACTACACACTTTTTCTATTGTGCAACGGTCATTACAAGAGAATCAATTCGATAAATGGTTAATAACAACAAGATGCAAAGAGTTCACATATTGTCTAGGCAACTTCATTTGGTCTCGTCGTAGCCATACATTCATGTTCGTTCGATTGGAAGCACCATACAAATCATCAGTATTGATCGAAACCGAGACTTAAATTTTGCAAAGGAACATCTAATTTCAACACCAGCAGTGGAGAAAATATTCAAAAAACAATTTTTTTTCGGAAAGGTCAAAATTTGCATCCATTAAAATCAAAAAGTCCATCAAAATCAAAAAGAGGAGCCATGAGCTCAAACATCCATGAAAGGCAATATATAACACAATTAAAAATAAACAACCCAAATATACACAAAACACAAAAATCATTAGCACACAGAGGGTGAGCCTCACCCCACCACAAATAAAAGCAATTTGTCCTCAAATTCAATTAACACATAATCCAAAATGCTAAATAAAGAAAGACTGAGAGGGAGGTAAAGTGGGGATCCTGGCTAAGTAGTCGCTCCATCTGTCTGGGCATCAGTGCCCAGAGTAACTCCCAGAAGGACCAGCTCCACTGGATCCAGCAGAAAGAGTCTTTGCCAAGGAGGCTTGCACAACAACGTCTACCATGATTTCTTCGGTCTCGGCTATGTCGTTTGCTGCAGTGCCCTCAATTATCTCTTCGTCAGTCTCTTCTTATGAGTCAAGATTGACCATATGTTTTGCTCTATCCCCATGTCCAGTGGTGGTCTAGGGTGTTGCACACAGGTCTGGAGTTTCCTTTGTTCCAAAGATCATGGACACATTGGTGAACTTCAGGTGGTTTACATCTTTTCGCAGCTTAACAATGGTAGCCTTTAAAGATGTCACCTTATTTGTGGCCCCTTGGTTGTGCTCACACACCGCTATCCTAGCTTCTAGGGCGTTAATGACAGTTTTCAAAGGTGTCACAGCATCAGCTAAGGCAATCTGGATCATGCTAGGAACAGAGGCCTCTAGATTTGAAGCTCGACGTGTAGCAAAAAGGGTGAGTTGTCCTATCCCAAGTAGAGAAGCCTAGGTGATTGGAGGTCGGGAAATAGTAGCAACAACATTAGGTTTCGGAGACCTTGCAGCAGTGGAAGAATCTGGAAGTGCCTTTTAAGGTGATGATTATATGTTTCCTGACGCCAACAATGCTGCCTTCTTCCTTTCTGCTTGATCCTTAAAGTATTCAGCTTCGATTCTCCGGATGTCAGTAGAGGCTATGGGTATCATTTACACATCTTCCTTGAAGTCCCGAGGTACCCGATCTTGTTTGCACAATGTTGTGATCAATAATGGGAATGGAAGTGAGGTCTGCCTCTGACTTTCACGCCTGAGTATCTCTGACGTTGTGATTTCTCCCAAGTTTATCTGTGTTTCCTCTATGATGCAACCCAGGAAAGCTGCCTTGGCAAGATGAAGAATCGACTCATTCTGGGATGGCATGATCGTGCTGCTGATGAAGCCAAACCAGAACTTTGATGCTATGTTTAACTCTTTCTTTTCAATTGGAGTTCCTTCCGCCAACCATTTCGGTGCCTCATCTGAAATTAGTGGGGCTAACCACTTTTTCATCTCATCCAGTTTCTTTGTTCTGATTAAGTGCTGGCAGTGATCTCCAATATTTGTGGACTTGCCGAAAACCACGTTAATCGCCTCACTATCACACTTCACCCTCCTGCTTCTAACAACCACATAGTCTACTTCTTTGAAGGTTGCTGCTAGTTGCTTTTTCTGAGGTATTAGAGCATTGTATGCACTATAGAACTCTCTTACCCAGTTGGGAATATACGGGCCATGGGGTTTGGTGAAAATTTGGAACTTATGGTATCTCAGGCATTCCATTATTTCTGGGTGTCTGTCTATAACTCCGTCTACGGACAGCCATTTTTCTTCCAGAATTGTTCTCAGTCCTTCAGTTTTTATTCGGTTTCTTGAATTAGGCAGAGGACCCTGTACTGGAGGCGCTAGCAACATTGTCTACTCTGAAACTTGAGATGTAGAAGTGGTAGGCTGGGTGTTTCTGATCCTGGATGGATCATTCAAATTTTTAGTTAGCTGCTCAACCATCTGCGTTGTTAACAAATCATTCTCATTAGAATCCATATCTTCACGTTCAGATTGGTTGAGGTCATTTCTGTAAAAGCCCTCACTGTCAGTGCTTGCATTTGAAAGTACAAGGATCTTGTCATTGACCTTGCCTCTCCCACTAATTTTGGAAAGTTTAGCAACCTTGCTTCTGGATGCAGTTGCATCCTCGTTGATATTAATCCCTTTTGTTTTACTTTTGGGTAACCTGCTTTCCCTTGCAACTTTAGTTCTAGCCATTTCTGCAAAGAATTTGGGAGGAAGTTAGAGAAAATAAATGAACTTCATACGAACACATTTGTAGACTATCTCGCCAAATGGATCAACGAATTGTCTAATTTCTTTGGTGAGAAATGCATTGTCAGCTAAAAGTTACAGTGCAATAAAGGAAAGGGTTGCAGAGAAGGGGTCATCGAGGGTACTTTCGGCGATCCACCAAATACTTATGGTGATCTGAGATTTCTCGCCGAAAGTTACAAAATCCATGTCTCAAGTAGCATGAAATTAAAGGTGAGAGGGTCTGTCACGACCCGAGAGTACCCCCTAGTCGTAACATGGCGTATTCGACCCCGAAGGGGTCTTATACAAGCCACATAGTCATTCATTGCATTCAATAATGAAAATAGTGCGGAATAAAAAAACTTATTTACA
>JAJOOO010020657.1:0-13149 GCA_029582685.1 Solanum piurae
TAGCAATCCTCTCCTAGTGTATTACATGCAAAGTGATAAGTTAGGTATCTCTAAATCCTTGATCCGGCATCTAGAGAATTTCACCCCGCACCTTGGTCTGGCTACGTGTGTATAATTTACTAACCCTTACCTTTACCTCATATTAGACATCACATCGATGTTTGACTTAGTTATTACTTCTCACCAATCGACACTAGACTATTAGATAGTATCACGCTAAATCTATGTTGATAATTCTTTTCTCATTAATTACCTCCTTGGTCCGGTAAGTAGTAATGAGGCAAGTTTTAACTTTTGCAACCGCTAAAAGGACTTTTAAACGAGAGAATTATCAATGCATGCAAAACACTATTCAAGAATTGCTTAGTTACTATTCATACTTTGTTAATCGCTTATGATTCCCACAACCCTAGTTATGAAATTTAGCTACTCATTATCTCAAAAATACAATCAAAATTTATTAAAATAAATATGCTTGTGTTAATCATAAAAAGTTAAGAACAATAGTTAAACTATCTTTTAATAATCACGAATACAAATAAATAATAAAGGAGAAGAAAGAATAAATCACAATTCTCCGGTCTCCACGGCGGCTCTTCCAAAGTTTCTAAGCTAGAAGAAAATTTATATTGTGTATTGTATCTTGATTCTTGGCTCCCCACTTTTCATTCCCTATTTATAGATATAGAAACCCTAAATAAAATAATTGAGTTCAATACAAATTAGGAAAACAAAACCCAATTAAATTGGGTTTTCCGTGTTGCTGCAATTTATGAAAATTCTTGGCGGCAAGGGGCGCTGGTCAACTGGTGACACGTGGTAGCTGCAAACCAAATTCAAATTGAATTGGCAATTCCTTCAGATTGGCACCATATGTATAAATACATTATTATATTAAATTTAATCCAGCTGTCTGCTTGATTTCCTTCTTCAACCTTCCATCTTTAATTCGTTTAGCTCCAAACTTCTTCAATTTTTCACCAATTTAATCCTACAAATAAAATACACAATTTAGGACAATCCATAAAATTTATGCTCAAAAAGGATAAATATAAATAATAAATATGAGGCAAATAATGATTAAAAATGTGTATTTTGACCTCACATCAACACCCCACACTTAAACTTTTGTTCGTCCTCGAGCAAACATTAAAACTCATCTAAAAAAAATCATTCTAGCAATGTCATTACTTTGGTTAATACAAACAATTAGTCCATAAACCAATTTCAAAACATCACGTAGATTTCTCAATCATTATGCAAGACATCCAAATAAACAACAAACTTCTAACCTCCTAACCTCAAGGAAGGACTTTGAACTCATCAAATTTAAGCTTGCTCACCTACTCTCATCAAAGAGAGTTAATAAAATCACATATCTATCATAAAACAAGTGCCCTCACAAAAAGAAATAGTCCAGACACTCAATTCAAAAGATTGAATATAAATTAAGGACTTCATATCAAGAACAACTCTCACAGTCACAATAAAAATTCACATGTATGCACAAAGAACCATAGGCTTGCCCATTATGTACATCTCCACTAATTAAGCATGCTTGAATAGAATCAAAATAGGACTTTAACGGGTTGTAATGTAGGCTAGGGGACGGGTAGGAAAACTATATAATAGTCACTTACACTTCCTTAAAGCACTTTGCAATTTTAGACTTTATCACCCATTATTTTCTTCACTTTATTTTCAGCCCTATCTTCAACAATTATTTTACAAGTAAAGTTCATCTCAAGAATGCTTCAATCTTTTCCTTTTTTTTTTTAGCTAAGTTTTTCTTCATAATAGACACCATCAACTTACCATACGTTAAGGTGCACGATGACCTTGGAAGGACCAGGGCCAGCATCAAGATAACTTTTTTTTTTCATGTCACATTTTTTTTTCCACATTCTTTCAAAGAGGACTTTTAAGCACTTTGTAGCTATCATTGATTACCTTTTCCCTCAACCATCCCTTTTTCTCAGAATTGATAATTAAAATAAGTCTATACTATAATTCTCAAAGAAGCAAGGTGCAAAAACTAGGGATTCAACAAAATAGTCAAGGGAAAAATATGGCTACCAACAAAAGGCTACAGGCTCAAAAAGGGCTAACTAGTGATAAAATATCTGAAAAGGCTAAAATTTACCAGACAAATCATAAAAAGCCTATTATCATCTCCTAAACAAAGCAACACTTTTTTGTTTCGCTTCAATAACATGCAGGGCAAGTTCTAGACTAAGATGCAAAACATGGAATAAGCAAAATCTCACCACACATGGCACAAGTATCAATCAAGATGGATCAATTCCACTTCTAAGAGAGACAAGATCATAACAAACTACAAAATAAAATAAACTATATACAAAGTCAGAACCATGAACCTAGATGTTAAAAAGTTTGCAATTTCACTAGCAATCAAGCATTCACAAGAAAGTACTACTCACAATTAGGCCCAAATAGTAAGTATCACACAACTCAAAAGAATCTTTTCTTTTCTCTCCAAACAAAAGAAGAAGATAAAAATAAAATTCATTTCTAAAAAAAAACACTCGGTTCAAAGGGTCTATCCTCAGGAAAAGAATTGAAAACAAAAGTCAAGGATCGTTATGAAGTAAAGAAGCATAATCGATCGTTATCAAGTAAAAAACCCAACTTGTAGGTTGGGCTAGATCCCACGAGCAAAAAGGTTTAGACTTTACTTTAACCAATAATTATATTCAATTAGTCAAATTACTTCCGAAAACAAGTAATTAAAGGGGGGGTGGGGGGTTGTGAAACATAATTGTAAGAATTCAGTAAGAAATTTAGTAATAAAAAGTCAATTTTTGTTGTTATCTAGATGAGAGAATTAACTAGGGTATACATGTTCCCCACAAGCTCATAACGCAGTAATCCTAATAATAGCAATCCTTTCCTAGTGTACTACATGCAAAGTGATAAGTTAGGTATCTCTAAATCCTTGGTCCGGCATCTAGATAATTTCACCCCGCATCGTGGTCCGTCTACGTGTCTATAATTTACTAACTCTTACCTTTACCTCATACTAAAAATCACATCGATGTATGCCTTAGTTATTACTTCACACCAACCGACAAGCCTATTAGATAGTATCACACTAAATCTATGTTGATAATTCTTTTCTTGTTGATTACCTCCTTGGTCCGGCAAGCAGCAACAAGGCGAGTTCTAACGTTTGCAACCGCTAGAAAGACTTCCTAACGAAAGAATTATCAATGCATGTACCACACCATTCAAGAATTGCTTATTTGCGGAGTTTAGTTACCCATAATCATATGAACACAATTCATTATTTTAGATGGAAGAATTATGAACTTACGTAAGAAGAATAATAAACCCAGAAATTCAACTTGAATTGCAACTCTCAAATCTTCAAAATGATCTTAAGAAATTAATAATTGCCCAAAGTTCCAAGTTAATCTCCCAAGTGAAGAACTAAAATAAACGTAATAAAATCCACCCCTAAAAATGAGGTTTACATGCCCTATTTATAGAAAACAAGTCCTAAATAAAAAGGGAAACAAAATAAGGAAGGTTTCTTCAGGCACGCGTCTTCATTCCATGAGACTGACTCACGAGCCGTCAATGGATCTACGGTCCGTGAGTCCTTTCCGTCAGCCAGGACTTGGAAAATATTTAAGCTTCCAAAAATTAGCTTCTCTGAAACAAACGACGGAACTGCAGTACGGACCATAGATCGATCTACGATCCGTCAGTCCTTCTCTGTAGCTCCATGCTTGGTATCTTTAAAAATTAGGTACTGGAACCCTCGCAGTATCAATCTACGGATCAACAGTATGGTCTGTAGATCAATCTACGGACCGTCAATGGTCACCGTGGTTCCACATTTGGTGAGATTTCCCTGATTTGCCTTCCATGCCTTGCCTGCTGATCTACGACCACCATCTACGGAGCGTCAATGGACCTACGGTCCGTAGATCACCTCCGTAAATGCCCTTTTCTGCATTTATTTTAGCTGTCTCTTTACTTTTGCGCCTGAACATCTTTCCTGCAAAATATAATAAAAACACATAAAAACCAATACAAAAAGGCCCTAGACACACACAACTTATAAGTGAAATGTCTTAGAAATACCATAAACTCACGGTATATCAACACCCTCAACTTAAATTTGTTGTTCGTCCTCAAGCGACGCACTAATACTCTAAATGACACTTGTACAGAAGCAAGCAATCACATGGCTCTCTATCCCACTTACTTTCCGGGTGCAAAATTTGTTCTCTTAGACTTGATAAGCTAATTCATGCGGATCAAACCATGACAACGATCGACCAACCAACACACAACATACACTGTTTTACTATCACCAAAGTACCAACTTTCCGACAATGCAACTAGTGCCCTTACTTCAATCGAAATCCCTTTTCTTTCACACAATGACTATGACTTTGAGTACAAGGATTTATTCAACACTAACACTCAGAAATAACTTCAAGTACAATTAGTGCTCAGTAGCATAGGCTGGCCCTTATTTTCGCTGCTTAGACTCTCCAAACTAAACTCTAGGATCACTATAGGATTTTCTTGGCTTGTAACGTAGGCTCAGGGTTAGGTGTGGTACATATGGGTACTTCTTAGTGACTTTCTGCCCTCCTTGATGTTACACTAGGCTTTCAACCTCTTTTTGCCCTATTTTTGCCATCCTCCCTTGATTTTCTTCAACCATGGATGTGACTTTAGACTTTGAAGCTTTTTATTCTTTTATATTTTTGCATTTTATTCTTTTCTATAGCTTTCAACAAGTCACATCCTTTCCTCTTCTTCTTTTTTTCAACATCAAACTCTTTTCATACCCATTTTTCTTTCGATTTCCTCTTTCACAGCCACCCTCAACTTATGGATTTTCCATTGGTTGAGGTGCACAATACCCAATGTAGGGTCAAGACCAAGATTGAGGTTACTTTGTTTTACATTAGCCACCCTCAACTTAGGCTTTTGGCCTAAGTCGAGGTGCACATGTCCAAGGAAGGACCAGGGCCAACACAGTCGAGTATGGGAAGGTGAGTTCGGGGTTTAGAAAGAAATGGTCTAATTTTAGGCTCAAAGCATTTGGATCAAATGGAGCATTTATTTCATTTGGTTGGACTCTTCTTTTAGGCAATTTGTGGACTTATCAGAACAAGGGCCTATGATCAATTCCTAGCCTCTAGAGTAGATTGTCTTAGCAGGACTAACCGGGCAAGTTCTAGATTGTCACAGAAACTGTTTGAACAATCAACTAGTCTCACACTCTTGGCACATAGTTTCATTATCAGATTATCAGATTACCCAGTTCAAGTTTTAGCTTAAGTCATGCCATTAAGTTGATTCATTATCATGTCATACTAAGAGCCAACACATTTAACTTATCTTAGCCTACCAATTCTAGCACACATCACAAAATTTGGACGGGTATCATTTTTTTATAAGCCATCTTGCTTCATTCTTATTCATGCTTCTAACACATACGATCCTAACACATGTCTGTTCAATAGATATTAAACAGTCTCTTGGGGAAAAAGAACACAGGCAAGAAAACCTTATTAGAGGATTATGAGTTGGGTTACTCAGACTTCACCCTATCACTCACAATTCATTTACCCCACCCCCAACAAAATATGGTGCAATTGTCCCTAATGCATAAAAACAGTAAAACATAATGGATTGGGTGAAGCAAACCTGTGGCGCATAGCGCCGAAGACTCTTCAACAAGCGGGTGGGTCAGGTTTCCCAGAGACCGCTGGAACCATACTTGGGCCACCCTCAGTAGTGCCCACATCATCCTTTATAGCACCCTCAATTATGCTCTCGGTCACTCTAACCGCACCCTCAATAGTGCTCACAACGTCCCTCACGACAGGTGGGACCTCTACAACTCGGGAAGAACTCAATGCCCCTGTAATACTCTCACGCACCCTCTACTGGCGCAACTCCTCATCTAAAATTGAAGCTTGAAAAGCCTCCTTCCCTTGCCTACGCTGTCTCTTCTGTGTTTTTGGTAGGTGTAGGCTCATGCCCCTCCTCGGTGGTCCCACTGAATAAAGCATCCAGCACCGTATGATCAGCCAACGCAGTAGGTGCAGCCTGAGGCTCAACTATAGGGGTGGCAATAATGGCATCAACGTCGGCCTGAAGACTGTCTAACTCGAACTGAAGAGAGGATAGATCTATGGTCGGGGCTGGTAGCTCTAGGACTCTCAATTTAAAGTTATCGAGACGCTTATTAATGGCCTGGATCTTCTGGTCCATCATGCCCTCCATCCTTCGCTCCATTCTAGCCTCGGACTCGGCTAACAACTTTTATATCCAAGGCTGGATGTGATGCAACAATGTGGCCATCTGAGCCTCTAATTTCTGTACTCTGGCCAAAGGGACAACAACAGCTCCTAATGGTGGTGTGGATCGGGATGAGCTAGGAGCCCTACTAGCGGCCTGGGAAGAGTAGGCCGGGACAGTATCGGTGTGATCTGGTATAATGGGGTCACCGCTCTGTGCCTGCCCCACCGTGTTTGCAAGATCTGAGACCAAGGGAGATACCTCAACCTAGGGCTCTTTGCGAGGTGCCGCCACATTTGCCTCATCACGAATGAGGCCTATATCAAAAGTCCATGTAGGGTGGATCAATCTATCACAGTGCCAAATCGGCACTCCAGAGTCCCTGCACAAATGGAAAATCAAACATGGAAAGGGGTAAGTAGTAGAGGTCTTGAAAGCCCTCTCGTGAATCTCTACCAGCAGCATGCGGGCAAAGTCAATCTCCAATCCTGCTACCAATGCTGCAACCATAACCTCTCTGTCCCATGTGAGTTGGTTGTCAGCTTTTGTAGGCGACATCCTATTACGCACCAACAACCAAAAGAACTTGGCCATAAAATTTAATATGGCCTTTCGGATACCCAACCGTAGTGTGGCGACCCACTCTGTACGCTCGCCATCTGCAGCAATGTACTTAGACAACCATAGTATAACAACTTCTCACTGCTCAGCATTTCTTTGGAAAGCACCGCTCCGTACGATGTCCCATCTGTAATCAAATTCCACTGTGTTTAGTGACCAAGAGTGACCCGTGGTACGATCAAAGAGAAAGCGACTGATGGTGGCATGTGATATGTCCACCAGACAACCTCGGATCATAGTGGAAGTGAGAGGGTCCTGGGCTATAGGCTTTGACCGCTTGGAGATCGAACCACGGAGAGTGGCAGCATAAGAGGCGTAGAACTCCCATACAATCTCCTCACTATACGTCCCTGGGTATCGAGCCATCCAGTCACACTTGTGAAGGTTAAAAAGTCGGTGGATGTCGAGGACAGTGTGGAAGCTCCCTGTGAGGACTCTGCGCTCCTCTGTAATAAGTCGGGCCATCTTCTCTTTGTCATTTTTCATCTTGGCATCCCGATAGATATGCCATTGGCCCTCAATACAACATCTGTTTGGCTCTCCGACCATTGGAGAAGGGTCCTCATTCCTTGGGACGGGTATTGACTCTGAGCTTGTGGCCTCATCAGATGAGGCTTCGTGTTCATTCTTGTCGGACCTTGTGGCTGACTTGGGATTGGACCCCGAAGCATGGGCAGACTCGGAGCCTGAAGCATGGGCAGACTCGGAGCCTGAAGCATGGCTAGACTCGGAGCCCGAAGCATTGGCAGACTCGGAGCCAAACGTAGACCCAATAGCTAAACTGGAAGCAGCCCCAGTTGGTGACCCGATCAGTGTGTGCTTCTCATCAGACTGAGAGATAGTGACTACGTCGGGAATCACCTTCCGGGGTGTGCCTCTGGTGGCTCATGGTGCAGTGGGAGACGTCCTTGTATTGAGAGGAACGTATGCTAGATCTTTTTCTGTGTCCGTGTCCTCATCGATTAATTTGAAGCTAGGAGCAACAGATTTTGACTTCCCCTATTTTGAGTAAGTGACTAGTTTCTTGGGTGCCATCGTACCTGTGGAAGCGATATTAGTGCCAAAACTAACTATAAACACACTCGAAAAAATTTTAGAACTAAAAACGAACAGTAACAAAGACCAATTTTTTTTCCAGACAGTGGCTACAGTGATCATCCACGGAGGGGACTTACTGTCCGTAGATTGATCTACGGTCCGTGAAACCCTTCCGTGGATCAGAGGACCAACAATATTGGTCACAGATGGAAACCACGAATGTGTAGAACAGTTCGTAGCCCACCTGCGTGGTTTCACACTTTGTGAAATTTTTAAGTGCATCCAACTACGGACCTGATCTACGGACCTGATCTACGGTCCGTAGATTAATCTACGGTCCATAGATAGGGTCTCGTGGATGGGATCTGTGCCAAATTTCAGACATGGTTAAATTTCAAGCCCACATATTTGACCATTTTCAATAGTATCCTAGTCTAACCATGCATTTCAACATTTAATCATGCTAGTTTGTCATTCTCAGGATTCCAATTAATCATTTTAACAAGTATTGAAGACAAACTTTGGAACCCTACGTCGAGACTTACAATTAGACTTATAATCTCATATGACAAGGCAACACAATCACTATCTATCATTCCAATGGTATTGTAACTGCCAATTTTAGCATGAAATTTCATCTAATAATTACCCAAGGTCAAGATTCAATCCTTGACTTTCGATAATCTATCAATGAATTGAAATCCAAAGTGAGGAGAAAGTCTATTACCTTACAAGCAACGAGGAGTGGGGTGATTGCGTGATGACACTAAGCTTTTCGAGACCACACTAATCGCCTAGTTTAGCCGAACCCGTACACCGGACCTTTGTGGGGATTTTTTAGGGATGAGTGGAGTTTTGGAGAGGAAAGGGAATTTAGGAGTTTGGGGGAAAAGGAGGGGAAGATTAATTGGGAAGTGATGGAGTGATTATGGAGTGATTTAAGGAGTTTGGGAAGTTATGAAACGGTTTGGAAGTAAATGGAGTGAAGTGGAATGATTTAAAATTGGGGGATTTTAAATAGGAGGGGTCCGGGTCGGGTCAGGCAGTATTAGGGTTTTGGACCCACAAGACCCCGTTACGGTCCGTTGGTCGATCTACGGTCCGTAGATTGGGACCGTAGATCACTCTTATACTTGGAAAATGTTAGAGGCTTACCTGAAATCTACGGACACCATCCACGGTCTGTGGATGGATCGACGGACCGTCGATGGGGTCCGTAGACCTCTGCACCAGACCATTTTCTGCAGAATTTTCATAGTGTACCTGCACATGTAGCAAGCATTAGGCTATTCTTTTTACATTTTCTTGATACTTTTTAGACACGGATCCTATGCTAATTCTAGCCAACACTAAAAAAAAACTAAAGCAACTATCTAAATTAATAAAGAGAATCAACTAAACACAGAAAACTGCTAGATGGAAAAAACAACCTATCGTTGGCTAGATTGTACATCTTGGGTTGCCTCCCAAGCAGCGCTTGATTTAACGTTGCGGCACGACGCATGCCTCTTGATTACTCAGACTTCGTCAAGATGATAGGCCTCCACAACTTCTTGCACACTTTCTGCGTTTCCCAGACAGATCTTGATCCTTTGCCCGTTAACCATGAACCTTTTTCCGTCACTGTTCTCAAGCTCAACCGCTCCATGGGGGAGCACTTTTGTGAGCAAAAATGGCTCGGTCCATTTGTATTTGAGTTTGCCCGGAAAAAAGCTCAACCTAGAGTTGAATAGAAGCACAAGATCACCCACAATAAATTCTCGCTTTTCAATTCGTTGATCATGATACCTCTTCATCTTCTCTTTGTACAAGACTGAACTTTCATAAGCTTTTAGGCAAACCTCATCAAGCATATTCAAGTCATTCATTCTTTGATTAGATACGGCGCCCCAATCCAAATTTAGCTTTTTCATCGCCCACAAAGCCTTATGCTAAGCTCTACCGTTAATGGAAAGATTTCCCATATACTAGTTGGTAAGGAGACATACCTATGGGAGTCTTGTATGTAGTGCGATAGGCCCATAAAGCATCATCAAGCTTCCTTGACCAATCTGTTCTATTAGCATTCACAGTCTTTGCCAAAATCTGTTTGATCTCTCTGTTGGACACTTCATCTTGCCCACTAGTCTGCAGATGTTAAGGAGTGGCAACATTGTGGCGGACACCATATTTCTCAAGTAGCGCTTTGAACAACTTATTACAAAAGTAGGAACCTCCATCGCTGATAATCGCCTTTGGTGTACCAAATCTGGAGAATATATTCTTTTTTAAGAATGCGGTGACACTTTTACCTTCATTGTTGGGGAGCGCAACTGGTTCCACCCACTTCGATATATAATCAACCGCAACAAGAATGTACTTTATCCCATGTGAACTCACAAATGGACCCATAAAATCAACGCCCCATACATCAAACAACTCTATCACCAATATAGGATTCATAGGAAGCTCTTGCTTCTTGAAATCCCTCCTTCTCTTTGGCAACTATCATAAAACTTGGCGAAATCATGAGCATCTTGGTGGATAGTAGGCCAGTAGTACCCACACTGCAAAATCTTATGTGCAGTTCGAATACCACTACGATGCCCACCAACAGGCGATGAATGACATGCTTCAAGTACACTCAACATCTCGATCTCGGGCACACAACGATGAATAATTCCATCAGCACAACTACGATACAAGTAAGGCTCATCCCAAAAGAATTTCTTTACATCATGCATAAACTTTTTCCTTTAGTGAAAAGACAAATTCGGGGGCACAATATCGCTTGCCAAATAATTAGCAAAGTCGGCGAACAAAGGAATCAGATCTTGAGATGCAACCAATACATGTTCATCTGGAAAGGAATCATTAATTTCAGCCCTATCACCAAGCTTTAGCATAGCCTCTTCCTCTAATCTGGACAAGTGATCGGCAACTTGATTTTCGGTCCCCTTTCTATCTTTTACCACAAAATCAAACTCTTGCAGCAATAATACCCATCTAATCAACCTCAGCTTTGCATCCTTCTTTGCCATCAAATATCTCAATGCAGAATGATCAGTATGACCTTGGTACCAAGCAAATAAGATCGAAATTTCTCGAATGCGAAAACCACCGCAAGAAGCTCTTGTTCAGTCACAGTATAATTCTTCTGGGCCACATTTAGAGCTTTGCTAGCATAGTAAATAGGGTGGAGAATTTTCTCTCGCCTTTGGCCCAATACCACACCAAGCGCCACGACACTTGCATCACACATTACTTCAAACTGTTGTCCCCAATCTGGTGAAATAATGATAGGTGCAGTAACTAACTTCTCTTTCAACTCTCCAAATGCTCTAAGACAAGCATCATCAAAATAGAACTTACACTCCTTCTCGAGCAGTTTGAACAAAGGATGTGCAATTTTGGAGAAATCTTTGATGAATCTCCTATAAAAACCTGCATGCCCAAGAAAACTCCTTACACCTTTTACAGAGATAGGTGGAGGAAGTTTTTCTATTACTTCAACTTTTGCTTTATCTACCTCAATTCCCTTTTCAGAAATTCGATGACCTACAACTATCCCTTCTTTCACCATAAAGTGGCACTTCTCTCAATTCAGCACCAGGTTGCAATCTTCACACCTTTTAAATACCTCAGCCAAATGATTCAAACATCGATCAAAAGAGTCACCTACCACAGATAAAATCATTCATAAATAACTCAATAGTGTTCTCCACCATATCAGAGAAAATCGATATCATACAACGCTGGAAGGTCGCTGGAGCATTGCACAACCCAAAGGACATCTGTTTGAAGGCGAAAGTCCCATAAGGGCAAGTGAAGGTGGTTTTTTCTTGGTCCTCCGGAGCTATAGAAATATGATTATAGCCCGAATAACCATCAAGAAAACAATACCAACCCTTATTAGCAAGTCTATCCAACATTTGATCCATGAATGGCATAGGGAAATGGTCCTTTTCTGTCCAAGAAAAGTCCATACAGACTCTCCATCCAGTCACGGGCGGCATCAGAACAAGCTCGTTTCTCTCATTAGGAACTACAGTAATCCCACCTTTCTTGGGCACACATTGAACAGGGCATACCCAACTACTATCTGCATTGGGATAGATAACTCTAGCATCCAACAACTTGATGATCTGCTTTTTAACTACCTCTTGCATAGGTGGATTTAATCTTCTTTGCTGCTCAATACTAGGTTTGTGATCTGGCATGAGTTGGATTTTATGGGAACAAACACCGGGAGGAATCCCAATAATATCCGCAATAGTCCACCCAATAGCTCGCTTGAACCTCTTTAACACAATCACCAAGCACTCTACTTGTCTTGCATTTAGATCTGCTGCAATGATGACCAGCAAAGTGTTATCTCTGACCAACAATACATAGCTCAAATGCGGTGGTAGAGCTTTAAGCTCCAATTTTGGTGCCTCCACAATAGATGGTCTCGTTGGTGGGGACTCATGAATTTTCATGTCTAACTCATATTTCTTTTGTTTTGACAAATATTCACACCTATCGAGTGCAGCTACCAACTCATCGTACTCTTCAATACCATTACTATCGAAATTCATCATAACTGCTGCTAGTGCCTCAACACCGAGTCGCTCTTCAATTTGCACTTCTGTTCCACTCTCAACTCTCTAGGTTATAGCAGATACCGTTTGGAGCTCACCACTCTGCTTCATGGACCTACAAATATTGAAAGTTGCTTCTTCATTGTTCAGTCTGAACTTCATCTATCCCTTCTCCATATCAACCAATGCACGACCTGTGCCAAGGAATGGTCTCCTAAGGATGATGGGAACATCAAAATCAACCTCACAGTCAAGAATCACAAAATCCGCTGGAAAGATGAACGATTCCACTTCTACTAACACATCATGGAGTACACCAATGGGCCTTTTCATGGTTCGATCAGCCATAAGTAACCGCATCTTAGTAGGCTCAGGGTCCCCCAGACCCAACTTCTTATAAATAGACAATGACATGAGGTTGATGCTAGCAGCAAGATGACACAATGCCTTAGCAAAGTGTAACAATCCTATAGTACATGGGATCGTGAAAGCACCAGGGTCTTCCTTCTTCTGCACAAGAGATCTTGTAGCAATAGCGCTACAATGCTGCAATCTATCATCATCTTCAAAACTCACAGACCTTTTCTTTGTCACCATATCTTTCATAAACTTCGCATACCCAGGCATTTTCTCCAAA
>JAJOOO010020658.1:0-15580 GCA_029582685.1 Solanum piurae
ATATAGAACAATACATAAATCAATAGCCCATAACAATCTACACATTAATATCACATTATTAACTCATAATCAATAGACCCACTTTAGACCCAAAATTAGGGTTTCAAGATATGCAAGGGTTCATGGAGTTTTTGACCTTAAACCCATCAATAATAACATAAATCATCATTTGAAATACTTTCATGCAAGAACCCAAGCTTAGAATTGAAATTGGGGTTTTAGTGTTTTTGAAAAACATTGAAATCACTTTGATTTGGCTCTTTGATTGAAAGGAGAATCAAAGATAAAATCCCCATACCTTTATGATTAATTTCCTTAAAATTTGAAGGATAAATCAGTATGAACCCATCCCCTAGCTTGAAGCTTCATCAATGGCTTCCATGGAGTTCTAGAGAGAGAATTTATTTGAGAGAAAAGGTTCACTTTGAAGAATGGGGTCTTATTCTAGGTCTTGGGGTTTTAACCCACTTAAAATACCCTAAAATAGGTAGAATAACCGATTATAATACTTCCCCAAAATACCCAAAGTACCCCTCAATTAGTTGGATCTTTTTAAACAAATCAAACTTGAATTCTATTTTCGCAGATTTCGTCGGGAAACAAGTCCGCGATGCGGAGGTGTTCCCGCAAGTTTTCATAAATTAAATTCCGAGACAATAGAGTCCGCTATGTCTCCGCATCGCGGAGACACTTTTTGGCCATAGGTGGAGCAGGTCCGCGACGCGGAGCTACTCCCTCTATGCATAACTTTGCAAGCTGCCTTGGCAGCTTGCTTGGCCAAGGTTGGGGTCCTCCTCGGGGACCCTTAGGGTGGTCGCGGGGCGTCGTATTCGAACGTTTTGACCCTAAAAACATTTATTAAGACACTAGGGTCACCTCCACTGATTTTAGACTCCAAACAACACATAAAAACATGCAAGACTCACTAGAACACACTAGCACGCAAACGACTAATTTTCGAACGTCTTGAACGTCTCTTTGACGTTTGACTTCAAACTCAAATAAACTGACCTATGAACTGATTTTCAAGCATTTATACAAGTTTATCAACTACTAACACGCATGTGAAGCTCTAATTATCCTATTTCATTTTGAGGGGTGTTACACTGGTGCTCTACACTTGGTTTGCACTTGCCATCCAATTGAATTTTTTGTGTGCAAATTCCGGGTGAAATACCTACAATATTAGCGATAGTCCATCCTATTGCCTTGATGTACCATTTCAACAACTCAAGAAGCAATTTCACTTGCCACTCAAGAAAGTCCACTGCAATGATAATGGGCAAGGTATTATTCGCCCCCAAGAATGCATACCGAAGATGAGCGTGGAGAACTTTCAACTCAAGCTTTGGAGGTTCCTCCGTGGATGGTTTAGCGGGAGAATTCTCTCGATTCTTTAGATCAATGTCTAGCTTCTATGGGTTCCTTGAGTATTCACCTAGTCCCGATAGAGCAGCTACCATTTTATCATACCCTTGGACTTCGGTTTCATCATAATTCAAAAGAACAGCCTCAAGAGGTTCACATATGCACATCATTTCACTCACACTAGCCACTAGTTCATCAATCACATCAATCGTTGAAACTACATGAATATCACTAGGTTGCTTCATTGATTTGCACATACTGAAGGTGACCTCTACTTCATTTACCCCGAACTTCAACTCCCCACTCTCAACATCCACTAGAGCTCTTTCGGTTGCTAAAAATGGTCTACCCAAAATAATAGGAGCTTCCTCATCAATCTCACAATCAAGAATAACAAAATCAATAAGAAAGATAAAACGATCAACCTTCACCAATATGTCATAGAGTATTCCAACAGGCTGTTTGATCGACCGGTCCGCCATAAGAAGCCGCATTGTTATGGATTTTGGTTCTCCTAGCCCAAGTTGTTTAAAGATTACATAGGGCATCAAATTTATACTTGGACCCAAATCACATAAGGCTTTTGCCAATTGAAGCATACCAATGGTACATGGGATAGTGAATGCCCCCGGATCCTCTTTCTTTGTAATCACATCGCTAGTCATAATGACACTACAATTATGAGAAACTTCAATTGTTTCGAAGTCCATGATTCCCTTCTTAGTAACCATCTCCTTCATGAATTTTGCATATCCCGGCATCTCCAATAAACATTCCACTAAAGCAAGATTTATAGAAAGTGTCTTGAACACGGACAGGAATTTCTTGAAATTTTCATCCTCATTTTTATTTTTGAGAAGTTGAAGAAATGGAGAAGCTATTTTGGGAAAAGGTAGCACTATCTTTGGAGTTGATGTCGCCTTTTCTTTATCTTTTTGCAACTCTTCGATGGGGCTTTGCTTAGGACTTTCCTCCTTCTATTTGAGCATATCACTTTCCGATGCTTGAACGGGCCTCTCTTCCTCATCGATATCTTTCTCTTCTTCATGAGCATTCGTTACCAACCGCTATCTTTCCGCTTCGAGTCACAACCATAAAATCTTTGTTACTATTAGCCCTTAAATTTGTTGCACACTCGTCTTCACCCCTTTCAAATACCTTGGGTTCTAATTGTGCTAAAAGTTAGCTCAGTTGACCCTCAAGTTATTTGATTGCATCCACGTGAGAATTTACTCTATTATTCAATGATGAGAAATCAACTTTCATCTCCTTAAGCACGTCATCATATCCTTCGTCCTTATCTAGGATACGCAAAAATAGTGGATGTTCATCCACTTGTAGGTTACCTGAACTACCCTTAGATCTTAGGCTATCACTTGATTGCATATGGTACTCTTCATGACTATCTTCTCTCCTTCAAGGGTCAATTTGTTTAGTCCAATCTTGATAGTATCGTCTCCTCTCTTCTTCCTTATGTGAGTTCCAACCTTGATTCCCACCTGGCTTTAAATAGCTCGGGTGAGAACTCTCCTCAAATCTACACATTCTTCTGACTTCTTTAGTTTCACCAACCTTTTCTAACACTTGTTTTTGTAACAACTCCATTTGGGACATGATTTTGCTAATATTCTCATCCCTCTTTTTCTCCTTGTCAAGTTGCTCTTTTGTCATCCTAAAATTTAAAGGAGACACTTGGTCCTCTTGAGTGTACCACGCCTGATTAATCTTTGTCATTTCTTAAAGAAGGGATGAGGCTACCTCGAATGGTTGTACTATTATCCCTCATCGAGCCAGCTAGTTGGCTATTCCTTTGTTCACTGAGTCTAAACTCAGGTAAAAATATTGAAGTATCACATTATGCGGAAGCCCATGAGTAGAACACTATAGTAGCAACTTTTGAAATCTCAACCAAGTTTCATGAATCGGTTCTCCTTTTACTCGCTTGAAGTTCTGGATGTTGTTACGCAATTTTACCATTTTTTAGGGTGGAAAGAATCTTATGTAAAATGTCTGGTTAAGCTCTTCCCATGATGAAATGGAATCCCTCAATAGACCTGCTAACCACTTGGTTGCTTTCCCCATTAAAGAGAAAGGGAATAACCAGAGCCGAATTGATTCTTGTGAAATATTCTTGAGTGAGAACGGACTACATATCTCCACAAAGTTACGAATATGCTCATGGGGAGTCTCATGATCCATCCCCCCAAAAACACGTTTATCTTGCAAGATTTGCAGCATTGTGTTTGTCACATGGAGTGCAGCATGACCCACAATCGGAGGTAGCCGAATAGCACATACACCCCCCAATTGATCTTCATTGGCGTGAAAGAAATCACCACAATCATCTTGGTGACCAAGTTGGTTCACGGTGCTTTCATTTTCATTCATTTTGTCACCTGATCACAAACAGCTCACAACAAAAAGGTAAGTCGATTCAACTACAACACAAAGAGATCACAATTTGAACTTCAATAAGAGAATTCTATGAGAAAGACCGTCAAGAGTTTATCGATGAGGTCTACAAGATACTTACTATTATGGGAGTGACTACATTAGAGAAGGCGGAATTGGCCACTTACCAACTCAAAGGAGGGTGCACATATTTGGTTCAATCAATGGAAAGAGGCAAGGCCGATAGAAGTGGGTCCCATAGAATGGAAAAGGTTCAAAAGTGCTTTTCTTGACATATTCTTCCCTATTGAGATGATAGAGGCCAAGGTACTTGAGTTCATTAATCTTAGTCAAGGAAATATTAGTGTAAGGGAGTATGCTTTGAGGTTCACTCAATTATCCATATATGCTCCTTCCATTGTGGCAGATCGTAGGGCCAAGATGAGTAAGTTTGTGTCGGGAGTGTCTGACATTGTAGTTAAAGAGTGCCGCACCGCTATGCTTGTCCATGACATGGGCATTTCTCGCCTTAGGGTGCATGCCCACCAAATTGAAGAGGAAAATCTCAAGGAAATATCGAGGGAGGCAAAGAGAGCAAGAGTGGATGATGGTAACTATTCACATTTTAGGTCTGTTGGACGGGGTCGTTCAAGGTTTCGGCAAAAGTTCTATGGGCAAGGTTCTTATAGTGCTCTTTCAAGGCCTAATAATGAGAGGGTGTCTAACCCAAAACCTAAAGGAGATGTTAATAGGCCTTAACTTCCTACTTGTGCTAAATGTAGGAGAAATCATAAAAGGAAGTGCTTAGTGGGTTCCAATGCTTGCTTCGGATGTGAGAAAATGGATCACAAAATAAGGAATTGTCCTTGGTTGCTAAGAATGATGGAGATGGTCGTCGTAAGGCTCAACCCTACCCTTCATCCGATCCAAGTGGTTCGGGTGCAAGTTCTCCTAAGTGAAACTAATTTTATGCTCTCAAAACTACAGGTGATCAAGAGAGTTCCCTGGATGTGGTGACTGGTATGTTAAAAAATTTCCAAAGAGATGTGTATGTTTTGCTTGATCCAGGTGCTACTTTGTCCTTTGTTACTCCTTATGTAGCTATGAGGTTTGATGTGCTCCTCAATGTGTTGTTAGAACCTTTTTATGTCTCTACCCCTGTTGGTGATTCTGTGGTGGCTAAGAGGGTATAAATAAGATGTCTCATTTCCTTATTCCCTACAGTTACTTTTATAGATTTGATAGAGCTTTACATGATAGATTTCGATGTCATACTTGGGATGGTGTAACACCCGAAAACTAGTAGCCTAAACTAGATCTTGAGGTGAGGGTTAGAGTCGTAGATATGGCTTCCCGTACTTAGAATGAAGGGTTTCAGGGTAGAACGTCAAGATACGACTCCCCAAGGACCAAACAAGGGTCCTTAAGGAGGACCCTAAATCTGCCCCAAAACAATCCACTCACGAAGGGACCCATGCCCCGTGGGTGAGGGTTCGTGTGTTAGGGTCCCAAAAGATGAATTGCAGACCACCACCCATGGATGACCAGCATGCCCCGTGGGTCTTCTCATGGCCCGTGGGCGTGGTCTTGTGGGTGAGGCAGTAATCAAGTTTGAGACAGTTAAGTGGGGTATTATGGAACTTTCCAGAATTAATTAGGGGTTAATTGGTGTCGTTTTATTAGAGTTAAGACCACCTATATAAAGACTTTAGACCCTTAATTTAGTGATTCCAAATCATTATTTTAACTCACCCAAAAGAACCTAATTCCCTCCAAGAAATTTTCTCTCTAGAAAGAAGAAGAAGAGAATCAAGCTAGGTGAAGAATCCATTGTTGCAAGATTTGTAAGGCTTTATAATCAAGGTATGATAGCTTATTCATCCATGGATTCTTCCATCTATGGAGCCCCCTAGAATTCCCCCAATTGTGAAGATGGAATCCCCAATTCAAGGTAGGGTTCCTTCCAATATTGTGGGTTAAGTTGGATATGAATCCAATTGAGTGGATATTGATTGTTTATGATATAATTAGTTGTGAATCATGTTATTATGATGAAAAATACATGTTTTCCATGGTTAAACCTAGTTTAATTGATGAAATTGAAGTAATGTGGGTTTATGTCTTGTGAAGGGAAATTGAGGATATATACATGATCTTCTAGAATTGATGACATGTATAGTAATTGTTCAAATTATAATAATGTACATGTGGTGGATCATGACTAGTAAAGCTTGAAACTGAACCTTTATGATGATATATGACTAGAATTGCTTAAGAATGAAACATATTACTAGAATGTCTTGTGATCTAAGTATGTATGATGATTGTCAGAAGTAAAGCTTTGAGAGTAAGGCTTGTAGTCATGAATGTTGATTTCTAGAGTTTTGAAAGTAAATCGAATATGATGAATTATGTATGTTAGGGATTTAAAGAGTGAAGCTTATATGATAATGGTAGACTACTAGATAGAGTTATTGTGGAAGGACTTTACCCATATGGCCTAGATTATGAAAGTATGAGATTATGCATGTTCTTATAGAACCTATGTAAATGTTTTATGAACACTTTAAGAGTGAAGTGTCTATGATTGTGATAAGTAGATGTGTTGATTGAAAGGATAATCTCATGAACATATAATGAACATGATGTGAAAGTTTTCTCACATAAAATGATTCTAGATTGAAAGGCGTAACACCTCGGACACTAGTAGACCAAACTAGAGCCATAAACTAGGGTTCAAAGGTATGAAGTATGTGATTAGAGTCGTAGATAAGACTTTACGTACTTTGAATGAGGGGCTTAGTAGTTGAACATCAAGATATGTGTTAGACACCATAGCTTAGAAGACTATATAAGGAATAGTATAGGGTTGAAAGGGCCTAAGCTATCAAGGTAGGGTGAAAGAGAACTTGTCCTCCTAGGTGACTTGTTGGCGATTGGGCAGCTTGGTCGCCCAAGGCACTTGGCGATGCGCCAAAGGGCAGCTAAGGTCGCCTAGTGGGCTGTCCCTTTGTCCTTGATTCTGGAGCAAAGGGTGAGCTAAGTCATAGCTCGCCAACCTACTTGGCGAATTGCCCATTGGCCCCCAAGATCGCCTAAGTTAACTGCCCCAGTATGGACCTTGCTGGAAATTTGGGTGAGCCAAGGGTCCACTTGGCGAGCCATGGGGGTGCAAAGGGCGAGGTAAGTCGTGAAGCTTGGTAAGTTTTAAGTTAAAATGTCTAGGGTCTTTAGTTCTTTACCAAAGTCGACCCTACATTATTTTATTCCTTTCCTAGAAACTATATAAGCTTATTAAACCTAAGTTTACCTCTATTAAGTCATTCTCCCTAGAATTAAAAGAAAATCCATCTTCATCCTCTCCATAGAATATTTCTTTCTCTACAAAACACTCCATTGAAGAAGGAGATAGAGCATGAAGCTTGGTTCACGAACAAAGTATATTGTTGAGAGCTTGTGCTAGGGAATTTCTTAAAGGTATGTTTATATTTACATCTATGGGTTCTTCCACCCATAGAGTCCTCTAGAATTTCCCCTAATTTGTGAAGAAGAACCCCAATCAAGCTAGGGTTACTTCTAATGTATGGGTTTTAGGTGGGTATGATTCCAATAGGTTGGATAATACTCATATATGATTATTTTAGTGATTATTCATCATATTATGAAGAATTTATGTGAATTTATTGTCTAACCCAAATTTTCAAAGTATGTGGGTTTATGCTTTTGGATGAGAAATTGATGATTGTTGCTAGAGTCTCTTGGGTTGTTATCATGTATAGAACTTATCCAAGAATGGGAATATGAAATCATTAATTGAACTAGGATTATTCATGTATGATAAAACATGAATTGTAGTGATTGAAATTGGGACTCTATGATGAATTATGTTTAGAATTGTCTATGCTTGGCTTGTGATCAAATATGACTTGTGATCTAGACTAGTATGGTGGTTGTAGAGTGAAGCTTGAATGTAGGGCTTGAAATCATAATGTTGATCACTAGGGCTTATAGAGTATGTCTAATATGATGAGATAGCTTGCATGTATGTAGAATGTCAAAGGTATTATCACATAGAATGATTCTATGTTGAAAGGCTAATTACCTAAAATGAATCATGCTTGTTAGAATAGAATATCTTGAAGTTGAGCCTTATGATTCCCTTCATGCATAGTTGAATTATGTAGCTTGAGATGGTAGATCTCATGGTAGCTTGGGATGGTAGATCTCATGGTGGCTTGAGATTGTAGGTCTCATCGTAGCTTGGGATTGATGAATTATACTCTCCTAAGGTTAGCTTGAACTAGCATTGGTAGGACGCTTTTCATGGTAGCTTGCGTTAGTATAGGCATGGTAGCCTAGGATTAAGGATTTATACTCTCCTATGGGTAGCTTGAACTAGCATGGTTAGAATGCCTTCATGGTAGCTTAATTTTGTTAGGCCAAGACCATTTCATGGTAGCTTGATTTGGTTAGGCCAAGACCATTTCATGGTAGCTTAGGATTGAGACACCACACTCTTCTAAGGATAGCGTAGCGTTGAGGATTCATAATCCCCTAAGGATAGATTGCATCATATTGAATGTTTGTGTGGTAGCTAGGTTGGTATACTTGTATCCTTCCTAGGATAGTTTGGATTGCATGATAGGGTGTTTTCCATGGTAGTAAGGTCTAGCATAGTAGTATGTTATTCTTTGATAGTTTAGAATGAAAGATAGTAAGCATTGAGTAAGTTAGCCTAAAGGAGTACTTAGTGTGAGTGGTAGTATGGGATGACATTCATACATGGCACAAGTTAGACTTGAAGCTACTTATGAAGTGTCCGCTTATGTGATGTATGCCTAGCATGGATTGTTGCTATAGTTGCCTTCCATGATATGATTGACTTAAGTTGATAATTCCTTGTCAATATGTAGTAGGTCTATAGTGACACCTAGAAATGGTAAATATGAATAGGGTGACTTCAAGATATGCTTAGTGTGTGTGGTATTATGGGAGGTCCCACATGCATTGTACAAGTTTGCCTTGGGGTTACTTAGGAGTATAAGAGTTCTTATGATATGAAAACCTAGGTCTTGATTATGAAGGTGGAATATGACTAAGAATGACCAAAGAGAGGTACTTAGCTTGGATAGTATTATGGGATGCTATCCTTGCCTTGCACAAGTATGCTTGGAGGTGGCTTGTGGAGTAGTTCTCTTGAATATGAAAGACTAATGGTTGAAGTATAAAAAAAATTATGTCTTATGTTGACTTGTGATGATATGATGCTTATGTTGGAGTTTATGCTATGAATATGTTATTGTCTCTTGTGCTTATGTCTTATGTTGACTAACCATTTGAGATGCTTTATGGTGGTATATTAGCTTTCATACTTGGTACATTTTATACTAATGCATATTGCATACATTTTAATCATATGTAGGGTGTTGGAGATTGAGTTGCTTTGAAGGCTAGGTTTCTAAGGCGTTTGAAGACTTGAAGAATTGGTGAGTCCTCATAGCTTCGAGGGCAAACCCACTATGTTCCTTTTATTTCATTTCTTATGTGTTAGACTTTTTATGGTCTGCGTCTCTAGAATTTTATTCATGTTATTCCTAGATGGTCTAACACAAAGGATTAGTAAAGACTTCCGCTTTTATGAAATGTTTTCGATTGAATGTTTTAAAGAAAATTTCAAATTTTCCCTACTTTTCTATGATTGTATGTTATGATGACGCTAAGGGCTTGTATTAGACCCCTTCGGGGTCGAGTACGCCATGTTACGTCTATGGGGTAACCCTGGATCGTGACAAACTTGGTATCAGAGCATAAGGTTTTGGGATAAGTTTTAGGATGTCTTAAACCACGTATAAGTAGAGCCTTATTCATGGGTGTGAGCCGCGACACATTTATGAATAGAAGGCTATTGGATGCTTAGGAAAAGTCTCACTTCTTCATTCTCTTAGTCGTGCCATAGTGTTTGGCTTTAGTAGGCCCTTTTTCTAATTCGTGCCCGTTGTTTTTCAGGGTATGGCTAATATAAGGGTGAATGCTAGGAGAGAAGGGGAAGACAATGGGGACCAAGAGATTCCTGCCCAAGTTCCACATCCAGCTCCTCCTCAAGTTCCTAATGACCCTCCAATTGGGAATGTCACTCTAGTGAGTTTAGGGCTTCTATGCAATTATTGGTTCAAGCCTTGACGGCGCAAGCCAATAGAGAGGTGGTGGCTCCGGAAAACCCTATAGGGGGAATGGGTGCTTATGGGATTAGGGAGTTCTTGAGGATGAACCCTCTGGATTTTAGTGGCTCCAAGGTGGAAGAGGATCCAAATGGGTTCATAGATGAGGTTTATAAGACACTTGTCATCATAGGGGTAACTTCTAGAGAAAAAGCAGAACTAGTCGCTTACCAATTGAAGGATGTTGCCCAAATTTGGTATGAGCAATGGAAAGATGCTAGGCCGGTAGAGGCGGGCCCTATAGAGTAGTAAATTTTTAAGTTGGCATTTGTAGATAGGTTATTTCCTCGGGAGTTGAGGGAAGCTAAGTTGGAAGAGTTCATAAATCTTAAGCAAGGCAACATGAGTGTCAATGAGTATGCCTTGAAATTCACTCATTTGTCTAAGTATGCTCCATCTTTGGTAGCAAGTCCAAGGGATTTGGTGAATAGGTTCATGGCGGGGGTGTCCGATTTGGTTGAAGAAGAATGTCGTATGGAAATGCTTGTTGATGATATGGATATCTAACGCCTCATGGTGTTTGCCCAACAAATAGAAGAGTCTAAACTCAAGAAGGAGAGGGCTAGGGAGAAAAAGAGGTCTAGGGTGGATAATGATGGGTCCGATAGACATGGTCGTTCTAAGAATCGACAAAAGTTTTCTGAACAAGGCTATTCTAATGATCCTAAGTATAAGGATGAGAGGGTGTCTACCCCTAGGCCACAAGGGAAAGGTAGTGAGTCCCTATGGCCCACTTGTTCTAGTTGTAGTAAGAGGCATGAGGGTAAGTGTTTGGCCGGTAGAGATGGTTGTTATGGATGTGGTAAGAGTGGCCACATGAAGAAAGATTACCCAAAGGCAAAGGCTACTATAAGAGAGGGTAAGCAAGTTGCCTCTAGTGGAGGGGATGATGAGTCTCAAAAGAGGAATAGTTTTTATGCTCTCCAATCTAGAGAAGATCAAGAGTGATCTCCTCATGTCCCCTCTGGTATGTGCTTCTTTTATGTTTTAGAATTTTCCATATGTCTTGTCTTTTTTGACTTGTTATGCTAGACTTGATGTTGTCCTTGCTATGAAAGATGTTTAGAAAAGCAAGTGCAAATTTGCTCCCAAGGGGGAGATAGTGTGCCTACCTAATAAGGTTATTATGTGATTATGTGTTGCTATGATTTCCTCATATGCATGTTCATGAATATGCCTAGGTCTTGTTAGATATGACTTGCATGCATTGTTTTGCCTCATGTTGTAGCATCATTGAGTCAATGTGCATGTTAGGCTCCATGTAGTGTGTGTTGAGCAAGTTGTAGCTAGCAGCTGATAGTTCCTCCTTGGAAATGGATAGATAAAGAATTTCGTGCATACTAGGTTGGTAGATGTAGTTCCTACTCCCTTGTGTTGCATTGATTATGCTTAGCTTGGAGTTGAAGTTTTGCTCCTTGGTTTTGTGCATTTAGATGTAGTGCATGCATATTGGGATGCTAGTCTAGAGTTGCTCCCTTTAAGAAGTGTTCAGAAAGGTCATTCGAGGACAAATGTTCCCAAGGGGGAGATATTGTAACACCTTAGAAACTAGTAGACCAAACTGGAGCCATAAACTAGGGTTCAAAGGTATGATGTATGTGATTAGAGTCGTAGATAAGACTTTTCGTACATTGAATGAGGGGATAATTAGTAGTTGAATATCAAGATACGTGTTAGACACCGTAGCTTAGAAGACTATCTAAGGAATGGTATAGGGTTGAAAGGGCCTAAGCTATCAAGGTAGAGTGAAAGAGAACTTGTCCTCCTAGGTGACTTGTTGGCGATTGGGCAGCTTGGTCGCCCAAGTCACTTGGCTATGCGCCAAAGGGAAACTAAGGTCTCCTAGTGGGCTGTAGAGTCCCCTAGAATTTCCCCTAATTGGTGAAGAAGAACCCCAATCAAGCTAGGTTTACTTCCAATGTATGGGTTTTAGGTGGGTATGATTCCAATAGGTTGGATAATACTCATATACGATTATTTTAGTGATGATTCATGATATTATGAAAAAAATATGTGAATTTCTTGTCTAACCCTATTTTACAAAGTATGTGGGTTTATGCGTTTGGATGAGAAATTGATGATTGTTGCTAGATTCTCTTGGGTTGTTATCATGTATAGAACTTATCCAAGAATGGGAATATGAAATCATGAATTGAACTAGGCTTATGCATATATGATAGAACATGAATTGTAATGATTGAAATCGAGACTCTATGATGAATTATGTTTAGAATTGTCTATGATTAAGGCTTGTGATCAAATATGACTTGTGATCTAGACTAGTATGGTGGTTGTAGAGTGAAGCTTGAATGTAGGGCTTGAAATCATAATGTTGATCACTAGGGCTTATAGAGTATGTCTAATATGAGGAGATAGCTTGCATGTATGTAGAATATGAAAGGTATTCTCACATAGAATAATTCTAGGTACCTAAAATGAATCATGCTTGTTAGAATAAAATATCTTGAAGTTGAGCCTTATGATTCCTCCATACATAGTCGAATTATGTAGCTTGGGATGGTAGATCTCACGGTAGCTTGGGATGGTAGATCTCATGGTAGCTTGAGATGGTAGGTCTCATGGTAGCTTGGGATTGAGAAATTATGCTCTCATAAGGTTAGCTTGAACTAGCATTGGTAGGATGCTTTTCATGGTAGCTTGTGTTAGTATAGGCATGGTAGCCTAGGATTGAGGATCTATACTATCATATGTGTATCTTGAACTAGCATTGTAAGAATGCCTTCATGGTAGCTTGATTTGGGTAGGTCAAGACCATTTCGTGGTAGCTTGATTTGGTTAGGCCAAGACCATTTCGTGGTAGCTTGATCTGGTTAGGCCAAGACCATTTCATGGTAGCTTAGGATTGAGACACCACACTCTCATAAGGATAGCTTAGGGTTGAGGATTCATACTCCCCTAAGGATAGCTTGCATCATATTGAATATTTGCATGGTAGTTAGGTTGGTATACTTGTATCCTTCCTAGGATAGATTGGATTGCATGATAGGGTGTTTTCCATGGTAGTTAGGTCTACCATAGTAGTATGCTATTCTTTGATAGTTTAGAATGAAGGATAGTAAGCATTGAGTAATATAGCCTAAAGGAGTACCTAGTGTGAGTGGTAGTATGAGATCCCATTCATACATGGCACAAGTATGACTCGAAGCTACTTATGAAGTGTCCGCTTATGTGATGTACCTAGCTTGGATTGTTGCTATAGTTGCCTTCCATGATATGATTGACTTAAGTTGATAATTCCTTGTCAATATGTAGTAGGTCTATAGTGACACCTAGAAATGGTAAATATGAATAGGGTGACATCAAGATATGCTTAGTGTGTGTGGTATTATGGGAGGTCCCACATGCATTGCACAAGTGTGCTTTGGGGTTACTTAGGAGTATAAGTGCTCTTATGATATGAAAACCTAGGTCTTGATTATGAAGGTGGACTATGACCAAGAATGACCAAAGAGAGGTACTTAGCTTGGATAGTATTATGGGATGATATCCTTGCCTTGCACAAGTATGCTTGGAGGTGGCTTGTGGAGTAGTTCTCTTGAATATGAAAGACTAATGGTTGAAGTATAAATTTATGTATGTATTATGTTGACTTGTGATGATATGATGCTTCTGTTGGAGTTTATGTTATGAATATGTTATTGTCTCTTATGCTTATATCTTGTGTTGACTAACCATTTGAAATGCTTTATGTTTGTATATTTGCTTTCATACTTGGTACATTTTGTACTAACGCATATTGCCTACATTTTAATCAAATGTAGGGTGTTGGAGATTGAGTTGCTTTGAAGTCTAAGTTTATAAGGTGTTTGAAGACATGAAGAATTGGTGAGTCCTCATAGCTTCGAGGACAAACCCACTATGTTTCTTTTATGTCATTTCTTATGTTTTAGACTTTTTATGGGTTGCGTCCCTAAACTTTTATTCATGTTATTCATAGATGGTCCGAGACAAAGGCTTAGTAAAGACTTCTGCTTTTATGAAATGTTTTTGATTGAATGTTTTAAAGAAAGTTTCAAATTTTCCCTACTTTTCTAAGATCGTATGATATGATGACGCTAAAGGCTTGTATTAGACCCCTTCGGGTTCGAGTACACCGTGTTACGTCTAGGGGGTACCCCTGGGTCGCGACAAAATGTTTGCTCACCTAAAATGAATCAAGCATGTTAGACTAGAATAGCTTGAAGTTGTGACATAAGATCCCTTCATGAATAGCTTGACTTGGTAAGATAAGACCATTTTATGGTAGCTTGAGTATAGGACCTCACGATAGCCTTAGATTGAGAAATGACACTATTTCTAAGGGTAGCTTGCACTAGCATCATAGAATGCTTGCATGGTAGCATGACTTGGTTAGGCCAAACCATTTCATTGGTAGCTGTGAAATAATTCCCTTCCTTGTATAGCTTGGACTTGCATGATAGTATGCCTTCCATGGTAGCCTGGTCTATCCCAATATGGTGACTATTCCTTGGTAGTTTGGTCTAGCCTAATAGGGTGCTATTCCTTGGTAGTCTAGAAATGATAAATAGTAATCATTTAAGTATGATAGCCTAAAGTGGTACTTAGTATGGGTAGGATTATGGAGTTTTATACATGCATTTCACAAATATGTCTTGAAGTTACTTATGAAGTGTTATCTTATATGCTGTATTATTAGCTTGGATTGTCGCTATAGTTGGCTTCCATGATATGTTGGACTAAAGGTGAGGATTCCCTTGTCTATGAGAAGTGAGATAAGGATGAGATCCAAAGATGGTAATCACGGTTATGATGACCTAAAAATGGTACTTAATGTGGGCGGGATTATGTGGTCTCATCCATGAATTGCACAAGTATGTTTTGAGGTTACTTGAGAAGTAGATCTTTTATGATATGAAGGACAAAGGGTTTACTAATGCCTATATTATGCCTATGTTGGATATTATGCCTATGACTATGTGGTTGTGTAACGACCCGAGAGCACCCCCTAGCCGTTACATGCGTATTCGACCTCTCGGAGGTTTCATACAAGCCTTAGCATTCATTCATCGCATAGATACTAAAGAAAACCATAAGTGATTAAAAACTTTCATCACACACGAAGATACTTTCATTAAATAACAAGCGAAAAACTTTCTAGACTTTATACATGATGTCTCAAAACCATCTAATACTTGAATACAACAATGGGACTAAGCCCATACAAGACTTAAACAAAATACTAGAAATACATCAAGAGGAACATGTAGGGTATTGTCCTCGAATCTATGAGGACTCACCAAGTCTTCATCGTCAACACTTAGAAACCTATCAAGTAGCCATGACATGTCACCATCTCCCAATCCCTACACTTTAGTCAAAAAGGGAAAGAAAGGGGTTAGAACAATTAAGTACGAAGTATGGAGACCATGCAAAAACATGATTCAACAGACATTTACAATGAATATATGCTTTCATATCATTTTGATAAAACCTTCACTTCACAAGTATAAGAGACATAATACAAGTCAACATTCACATATAAGACCATAGCCACTCATACATATACTCAACATATATCCATATACAACCCATGCTTAACTTTAAAATAACACATGCCATTT
>JAJOOO010020659.1:0-18207 GCA_029582685.1 Solanum piurae
ATATGTCATATATATAAAATCATAGTATATCCATCATTAATTTATATTTATATAACGATAAAATATAATTATAATAAAATAAGAAATATTTTCATTTTAAATTTTTTCTTGAATTGAAGTAAGATAAACATTTGCTAATTTAAAAAATATTATTAGAAATAGAATATGTTGAAAATAAAATAAATAATATATTTATTTGAAAAAATGAGCATTTTTTTACCCAAAATAACAATAAGGGCATTTTTGGACCAAAGTATTGACGGAAAGGGCATTTTTGGGCCAAACTACAAACGGAGGGCATTTTTGGGCCAAACTACACCTATTAAAAATATATATTTAAGGACATAATTTAAACCATATCTTCCACTTCCACTATGACCTTTTGTGAAATCATAAATATAATTTGTAAGTAGTGCAATCTATCTCCTAGAAAATTTAAAATTTCATTAAAGAAACAGAAAAATATGACAAAAAATTAAACATTCGTCTTAAACTTTGAACAATTTAATTACTTTAATAATAAAAAAAGGCCCAAAAAATTACTTAATATGGAATAGAGGGAGTAAAAGAATTGACAAAACTTGAATGAATCGAAAAACCCAACAAAAATATCGAAACACTAAAAAATTGACTTTATTAGTTTGATTTGATGCTAATATTTGAAAAATTGATTTGATTGATTTAATTTTTTTTACTTAAATCAAAATGCGGGCACCCCTAATCAACTTGCAGTATAACATATTAAGTATAATTAGATCCGTCAATACGGGCTAGGCCTGTTGGGACGGTCTGATTTAACCAGTGATTTGTTAGGGTTGAGCTAAGATTTTTAGAGCCCATTTAAGAAAATAATTTTTTAGCCCGGCCTGGATAAGCTTGTTGATTCGTAGGGCTTGAGAAATATGGATAGGGTTGGCTCATGGGCCAAATAAAAATTAATTAAAAATTAAAAATTAAAATTAAAATAGAGTATTAAAAATAAGTGCAAGCGTCCAGACTCAAAATCTATTTAAAGTTTTAAATATTAAAATTTAAATTTCCCTAAAATTCCTTGGGAATCACTACGTAGGTCGTAGCCTATTTATTCACCATTTTATGGATGAAATATTGTCATATTTTTTGTATTTTATTGTGATTATTGGAAAATAATTATGTTAATATTTCGATTTAGCTATTTATATTTTACTTGAAATCAAACTTAATAAATATTATAAAGATAATTTTATTTGTGGATGTGATTGACAAGTAGTAACACTAACACCATATAATATTGCCTTGTCGATATTTATGATATTATTTTTAAATTATAATTTCATTTAAAAAAATTTAAAAACTATATTTTTTTAAAAGTGGGCGAGCCCGCAGCCCTTGTACTTTTGGATTGGGCAGGCCGTTTCTAGCCTGAAAAAAAAGGGTCAGTTCGGGTTGATCCATCAAATTTCAAAGCTTGTATGAATTAGCTCGGATGAGATGGCTCAACCCATATTGATAACTCTAAGTATAACGTATTCAACAATTGTAATGTATTTAATTTAAAATATACGCTCAATTTATAACGGTGGGTAGAGACCTAAAAAATCCTGATTAAATTTTTCACACCTCAAATATATAGTCTTTAATTTTTATCTTTTAGCATTTTAAATAACAAATAAGTGATCAAATATATATTTCAATAAGAACAACGTTTTGAAGGTAGGAGCTTATATTCTCGTATCATAATATCTCGTAAATTATATCACATAGCATCCCATAAGTTATATCGTATATCTATATACAAAAGGGAAAATAATTTATTATTAAGACTTATGCTTTAAGACTTGTCTTATTTTCTTTTTGTTAGCTATTTGTAAATACCAGTATGAAACATCCTTTTTCTATCTTTTCTTTTGCTCTTTGATTACTAAATACATTTGAGGATCTTGTCACATATATTTCTAATCCTTATAACAATTTTTATCAGTTTGCTAATCAAACTTATGACAAGCTAATAAGCTGTAGAAATCTCCAAATCACCAATGGTAAGAATTTTACCAAGTGCTAAAAGTTGCACAATGCTCGCCTCTCGACACACACCTTAAGATATAATAAATAATTTAAATTTAATGCTTTAGAAAATATATTAGATGTTAAAGTGTATTTAATATCAAGGGTAAAATAGACAAAACAAGGTGAATTATTTATAGAATTTTCAAACTAGACAAATATTTTTGGACAACTATTTTTAATATAGTGAACAAGTAAAGATGGACCGAGGGAGTGTATATATGCTTCTTTTATTAAAAAAAAAGTCTAATTGTTATGATAGTATTATGCTGGAGTACTATAGTTAACTTAATGCATGTTTAGAAATATATTATCATATATTTTATAAAAATAAAACTGACAAAACTAGAATAAATCGAAAAATCCAACAAAAAATCGAAGCAGTAAAAAATCAACCTAATTAATTTGATTTGATTCAAATATTTGAAAAATCAATTTGATTGATTTGCTCTTCTTTTTTTTACTTAAATCAAAATGTGAACACTCCTAAGTCCTAATCAACTCACAGTATAACATATTCAACATCCATATAATGTATTTAATTTTTTGTGGTTAGCAAGCACATAACCATCATAAACTATAGTGATCGGTGAGATATTTTTGTACTAAATTATTGACATTTGTGAGTTTTCACAATATTATCAATGAAAATTTTAATTTGACACTGAAACTCTTGCTGATGTACCTTAATTTTTGGGAAGCTCATCCATCGATTAATTTATCGTGTATAATCACATATTAAAACCATTCCAACCATTTGAATTTCTCTTAAATTCGATATCAATTCGTTAAGGTTGATATTTTTGTATAGCATAGAAGTTGTAATTCACATGTTAAGAAACATTAATAGATTAAAATGAGCAACATTACTTCCTATTTTGTGACTCACATAATTATTGTGTGAGATGTTTTTTATCTCGCAATAAATGAAATCAAAATTTGTAAGTCCAATAATATAGTTTTTGGATTTTGCTTCTTTTTTTTTTTACAAGAAAACCCATATATAACCGAAGTCAATTAGTGAGATACAAAATAAAACTTTTTGTGACAAGGCATTATTATTTTTCGTTCATTCTTGTATGAAATATGACAACTTGTATCGTATATTGAAAAATCATAAATAAAAAAACTGTAAAATATAAAGCATGAAGAAAAGTAAAAAAAATGTAATATGAATTTTAAATTGTCACATTTGGAATAATTTCCTACTCCTATTTTACTACTTGTACTTTTTATAAAGACAAATACATAACATCATTTTTTGCTTTTTCTCTTTCGTTGATAATATCTGAATTAATTTATAGAGTTGTTTTAGTTTTTCCACTTTTAAAAATTGTGAAATTATGTCCACTACTTAGTACTTAACTTTCCGCTCAGGTACAATTTCAACATTTAAATTCGATGACTTTCAATTATTAAGATTTTTAACATTAAATTCATTATACTTTAACATATATTTGAATACTTTTTTTTTTATGAATGTTTACACATAAATTTATATTTTAAATTAAAAGCATTAGATTCATATTAATTCGGTACTATAACAGTGTATTCCCCTCTGTCTTTCAATTTTTTTTCCCTTTTCATTAATAATTTTGATATAATTTTGTAACCCTTGTATATTATATTAAATAAAAGGTATTACAAAGTTAAGAAATAAAAAAACATCAATTGATTATGAAAGTTCAGAAGAACGAGCTAATGCAGGTTCTTGAGGAGATGGCGAAACAGTAGTTTCTCCATAATTAGATAGCATTTTTCTTGAGAGAATTGGAGTTGAGAGAAAGAAAAGGCCAATAAAAAGAGTAATGAGTAAATGTGCAAAGGTGGCCATTTTTTGTGAATTGGTGAGAAATTGTGAAGAAAATAGTTTGCTTATATAGTGGAAATATGGTTTTATTCAATTAAATTGTGGTTTAACTCCTCTTTGAATTTGTTTTCCCTGCATTTACTAGTCAAGATTGCATTAATTTTAATTTTTGTGCATTAAAAGTTTGTTATTTATTTTTTAATATTCAACTTATGGAATTATTACATGTGATACATAGTTAAAATTGATGAGAAATTGAACTAAGAGTTCACTTGGGCTAATAACACTCTTATATTGGGCCTAACATGTAAATAGGTCTGCTAAAATTACACCAAAATGAGACGGGTCATTCACACAAATATTCCTAATTCAGGACGATCTTTAATTTTTATCTTTTAGTATTTTAAATAACAAATAAGTGATCGAATAAATCTCTGAATAAGAAATAACTTTTCGTAGGACAGTATCTTTTTCTTTGGATTTAACTCAAGATTTCAGAGAAATTGCAGGGTCCATTGCCCTTCCATTGCGGAAAATAGAGCAAAGGAAGAGCTTAAATCTCAGTTCCGCTATGACCTCATTAAGATGCAACAAATCATTTAAAAATGGAATTCAAAAGATGCAAACAAAAAAAGAGAAGAGGAAAAAAGGTAATGGTTCTGAAAATTTGATGATTGCGAAAAAGAAAGAAAAGTAAATATTTGGTTTGTATAAGTTATGAAAAAAATTATATTTGTATAATTTTCAAAATTGTATATAGTTACTCTGTTTGTATATTTGATAAGTCACTATTTTCTGTATATTATTAGCAAATATACGTTCCAGCTATTATTTGTATAATTTCAGCATTATTAAGGTTTTTGTATATTTTTTGTGATTTGTATTTCTATCAATACATTTCAAATTATGTAGTATACGATTCTATGAATTTTGCGTATCAATGTTTTTACGACTTTCTTACTTTTTAGATCTTATTTGTATATTTTCAACAATTATATAAAACTATTTTTTTTGTATTTGTATATTATCAGCAAGTATACATTCCAACTACTAATTTTATATATATTTGTATATTATCAGCAAGTATACATTTCAACTATTAATTTTATATATATTTGTATATTATCAGCAAGTATACATTTCAACTATTAATTTTATATATATTTGTATATTATCAGCAAGTATACATTGCAACTATTAATTTTATATATATATATGTACATTTATTAAGTCATTTTTGACATGTTTATTTAGGAAGTTAAATTTATCTTTTTCGTTTGGCAAAACTCATATTTGATAAGAAATTCTAATAAGATACAATAACCATGATTTGTGGTTGTTTTTCTTTTTAATAACCTAAACTAATGCCTCATTAATTAAGTTAAGATTTCAATTTGTATAAAAAAAAAAATCTTCCATTGAGATATACAATAGCTACTGATATTATAGTTATGCTATGTAACTAGGGAAACTATAGCTAAGGAGGCCCATTATGTTTCAACTCTAGCTATTTATGAAATTTTTCCTAGTTATATTCTCCTATCATAATGCCCTGCAAGTTGTGTTGTAAAAACATAACAAGTTATGTCCTTGACGCCAAAATAACAAACAACTTTTTTGTTTTTTTAAGTTTGTATATTAGTATCATATAACATCTCATTTCTATCTTCCTTCCGCTCTTTATTTACTAAAGTTGATGAATAATTTGCTTCTAAATTCCTTTTATTCATCAATACAAAGCTTAGTTTATGGCCTACTCATTGTGACTCCCTTTAGTGAGGAGACACTCCTCCAAAAGTTACAAGACTATTTTGTTGAGTTCCTTAGAAAGAGTTGTCTTGTGTCTAGAAATCCATCAATACAAACTTGTAAATTCCTTTTATTCATTAATACTTAATTAGATTTCCGCTACTTTATAATATTACAAATCTTATCAGATTTTGAACTTCGGATACAAGTATCTAGAACATCTAGATCGATACATTTAGATACATGAATCTCAAATACACGGGGTCATAGTTAGGTATAAATTTTTTTTAGATACACATTGTATTCAAGTGGATTCACATGTATCTGACTCTCTCGCTCGTCTCTCTCAGTATCTGGTCAGATACATGTATCTAGTGTGATTCACATGTATTTGGAAATCTCGCTCGTCTCCCTCCTATCTCACTCGCATGTCTTCCTTTTTAGTGTACCTGATAACAAAAATACATGTATTTAAGTGTATCTAACTTGAAATCTAGTATGCAATTATTAATTAGTTAGACAATTTCAAACCATATTGAGAATTAGTAAATATAATTGAAGTGTTTGTCTAATTAGTCTAATTGTTTTGGTAGTGTTATGTTGGAATATAGTTAACCTAATGTGTGGTGATAAATTTATTATCATATATTTTATAAATGAATTAAAAACTTGAAAAAAGAAAATCGAATAACCCAACAAAAAATCGAAGTAGTAAAAATCGACTTAATTAATTTGATTTGGTTCCAATATTTTAATAATCGATTTGAATGATTTAATTTTATTTTTTACTCAAATCGAAATATGAACACTCCTAATCAACTTACAGTATAACGTATTCAACATTTATAATGCATTTAATTTAAAATATAACCTCTCTTTAGAATGATGAGTAGAGAAATTCAGTTAGTGTAGTTCAATTTTTTGTGGTTGTGGGAAGCACATAACCATCATAAATTCTAGCAATCGGTGAGGTATTTTTATACTAAACTATTGGTCCATTATGAATTTTGAAGAGATCATCAATGAAAAAATCGATTTTACACTAAGGGTATGTTTGGTATGAAGGAAAATGTTTTCTATGGATAATGTTTTCTGGAAAATAAGTAGATTTTTGATTTATTTTTCTCATGTTTGGTTGGTGAGTAGAAAATATTTTCTATAAAAGATTTTTTAGTGTTTGATTTATGAATGAAAATTATTTTTGAGAAAATATCTTTTATTTTTACTAGAGAGTAGAAAATAATTTTTTAATTGAAATTGAAAATATTTTTAAAAAATAAACTTAAATTTCTTTTGGGGGAGGGTGGGTGGTGGGGCTGGCAGGAGGGTGAAAAAATAAAAATTTGAAATTGAAAATATTTTTTAAAATCAAACTGTAATTTATTTTATTTTTTGGTGGTGGTGAGGGGGGGGGGGTCTGGGTAGAGGGTGAAAAACAAAATTTTGAAATTGAAAGTATTTTTTGATAACAAACTTAATTTTATTTTATTTTTAGGGGGAGGGGGGGGGGGTGATGGGAGGGTCAAGGGTAGGGATGGAGTGAAAATAAAATTTTGAAATTGGAAATATATCTTAAAAACAAACTTTAATTATTATTTTTTTTTGGAAGGGGGGAGTGGGGCTGGCGGGGGGTGAAAAAGAAAAAATTGACATTGAAAGTATTTTTTGAAAACAAACTTTAATTATTTTTTTTGGGTGTGAGGGGTGGGGGGCTGGTATGGGGGATGGTGGGGGTGTGGGGGGTCGAGGGTGGGGGTGGGTTGGGGTGAAAATAAAATTATGAAATTGGAAATATTTTTTTAAAATCAAACTTTAATTAGTTTTTTGGGGGTGGGGGGTGGGGGTGGGGGTGGTAGGGGATGGCGGGACGGGGGGTCGGCCAAAAAGAATAAAAAAAAATAAAGTTGAAAAATATTTTTTTAAAAATAAACTTTAAATTTATTTTTTCAACAAAAAAAATGACTTTTTCAACAAAAAAAATTGTAATTAGAATTTGGAGGAACGTTTTGGCAAATGTTTTTCTTAATTTTTGAAGGACAGTCATTTTCCTTGAATTTGAGGAAAATGAGTTGATTTGAAAAATATTTTACCCAACCAAACATGAGAAAATTGGAAAACATTTTCCGAAAAAAGTTTTCCTTCATGCCAAACACACCCTTCCGCAAAAAAAATAATTCAAAATTTATAAGTCAGTGTAGTTTTTAGATTTCACTTTATTTTTTTTAGTGAGACAAGAAAACGCTTTCACAACTGAAGTCAATTGCGTCATGCCTGAGATACATAACAAAGCTTTTCGCGATAGAACATTATTTATTTTCGTTCATCCTTGTCTCAAATACACCAACTTGTATTGTATATTAATGGAAAATCATGAATCAACAAATTGTAAAAATATAGCACCAAAAATGTAAAAAATGTAATATGAAGTTTTAAATATAAGGTCATTTTTATTTCTCTTTTGTTGATATTTCTTATTTTTAATTTTCATTTGAATAAATTTATAGAGCTGATTTAGTTTTTCCACTTTTAAAAATTGTGAAATTATATCAACTACTTACTTAACTCTCCATTCACATGCAATTTTAACATTTAAATTCAATGGCGTTCAATTTTAAAGATTTTTAACATTAAATTAATTATATTTTAACATTACTGAAATGGACTTACTATTTGAATAATTTTTTAGTGAATGTTTTACACATAAATTTATGTTTTAAATTGAAAGCATTAGATTTAGATTAATTCAGTACTATAAAAGTGTATTCCCCTCTGTCTTTCAAAAGAATTTTCCCTTTTCATTAATAATTTTTTCTTATATTAATAATTTTGATCTAATTTTGTAACCCTTGTATGTATTAAAGGTATTACAAAGTTAAGAAAGAGAAAACATCAATTAATTAAGAAAATTCAGAAGAACGAGCTAATGCGCCAGCTGTAGGTTTATGTGTGGATGGTGAAACAATGATGTCTCACACAATTAATGGGCTAATTAGAACTGAGGCTGGCTCTTGACGCTTAGGAGCAGGAGTAGGAGAAGGATGATGAGGATGAGGAAATATAATGATGATATCTGATAATTTTTTAGGAGATGGCGAAATAGAATTTTCTCCATAATTAGGTAATAAAACACTTGTTGAAGTATTTTTCAAATGCATTTTTCTAGAGAGAGTTGGAGTTGAGAGAAAGAAAAGGCCAATAAAAAGAGCAAGGAGTAAATGTGCAAAGGTGGCCATTTTTTGTGAATTGGTGAGAAATTGTGAAGAAAATAGTTGCTTATATAGTGGAAATATACTTTTATTGAATTAAATTGTGGTTTATCTCCTCTTCTAATTTATTTTCCCTGCATTTACTAGGCAAGATTGCATTAATTTTAATTTTTGTGCATTAAAAGTTTATCATTCATTTTTCAAAAGTCAAATTTATGGAATTATTACGTGACTTAGTATTGATGAGAAATTGAATTATGAGTTCACTTGGGCCAATAACAGTGGCATATTGGGCCGAACGGGTCATTCATACAAATGTTCATATTTTGGGACGGTTTTTAATTTTTATCTTTCAGTAATAATAAATAAGTTATTGAATGTATCTATGAATAACAAATAACTTTTTATGAGGCAAGAGTTTATATTCCCGCAAGTTATATCCTAAAAGCATAACAAGTTATGTCCTTGATGCCGAAATAAGGAACACTTTTTTGTTTTTTTAAGTTTGTATATTAGTATCATACAACATCCTATTTCATCTTCCTTTTACTCTTTGATAACTAAAGTTGATGAATAATTTGCTTGTAAATTCCTTTTGTTCATCAATACAAAGCTTAGTTTGTGGCCTACACATTGTGATCCCCTTAATTGAGGAGACACTCCTTCTTCGAAAGTTACAAAACTATTTTATTAAATTTCTTAGAAAGAGTTGTCTCGTGCCTCGAAATTCATTTCAAAGATGGACAAGCAACATAAGCTTGTTTCCCTAAATTACCATCAACAACATGATGGCCAAATTCTATCAAACTATGGAATGTTAAATTGTTCAAATTCAAATTGTGTCTTCCTCATTTTTTGTTTTCATAGTTACAATGTTAACAACGTTTAAAGAGAACAAAAAAAACATGTCCATGTTGGTTGTGTATAGTGCTGTCAATAAGGGCTAAGCCCGTTGGACCATTCCGGCTCAACCCGTAATTTGATAATATTGGAGTAAGCATTTTAGAGCTCATTTAAAGAGAGGGCCTTTTAGCCCGAGCTGAATAATCATGTAGCCTACAGGGTTTGAACAATGTGGGCTGAGGCCAAATAAAAAATTAATTAAAAATTATAATAAAATATAATACCACAAATAATAAGAGAAGTCCAAACTTAAAGTCTTAAATCATGCCTATTAAATATTACAAAGTTCAAACATTCAAAAAATAAATAATATATATATATATATATATATATATATATATATACTTAAAAAGTTTAATTGTTTTTGTAGTGTTATGTTGGAATAGAGTTAACCTAATGTGTGGTGAGAAATTTATTATCATATATTTTATAAATGAATTAAAAACTTGAAAAAGGAAAATCGAATAACCCAACAAAATATCGAAGTAGTAAAAATTGACTTAATTAATTTGATTTGGTTCCAATATTTTAATAATCGATTTGAATGATTTAATTTTATTTTTTACTCAAATCGAGATGTGAACACCCCTAATCAACTTACAGTATAACGTATTCAACATTTATAATGCATTTAATTTAAAATATAACCTCTCTTTAGAATGATGGGTAGAGAAACTCAGTTCGTGTAGTTCAATTTTTTGTAGTTGTGGGAAGCACATAACCATCATAAATTCTAGCAATCGGTGAGATATTTTTATACTAAACTATTGGTCCATTATGAATTTTGACGAGATCATCAATGAAAAAATCGATTTTACACTAAGGGTATGTTAGGTATGAAGGAAAATGTTTTCTATGGATAATGTTTTCTGGAAAATAAGTAGATTTTTGATTTATTTTTTCATGTTTGGTTGGTGAGTAGAAAATATTTTCTATAAAAGATTTTTTAGTGTTTGATTTATGAATGAATTTTTTTTTTGAGAAAATATCTTTTATTTTTACTAGAGAGTAGAAAATAATTTTTTAATTGAAATTGAAAATATTTTTTAAAAATTAAATTAAATTTCTTTTGGGGGAGGGGGGGTGGTGGGGCTGGTAGGGGGTAAAAAAATAAAAATTTGAAATTGAAAATATTTTTTAAAATCAAACTGTAATTTATTTTATTTTTTGGTGAGGAGGGGGGGGAGGGGTCTGGGTAGAGGATGAAAAAATTTGAAATTGAAAGTATTTTTTGATAACAAACATAATTTTTATTTTTTTATTCTTTTTTGGGGAGGGGGGTGATGGGAGGGTCAAGGGTAAGTATGGAGTGAAAATAAAATTTTGAAATTGAAAATATATCTTAAAAACAAACTTTAATTATTTTTTTTGGGGGGAGGATGGTGGTAGTGGGGCTGGCCGGGGGGTGAAAAACAAAAATTAAAATTTAAAGTATTTTTTGAAAACAAACTTTAATTATTTTTTTGTGGTGTGGGGGGTTGGTATTGGGGATGATGGGGGCGGGGGTCGAGGGTGGGGGCTGGGGAGAAAATAAAATTATGAAATTGGAAATATTTTTGAAAATCAAACTTTAATTAGTTTTTTGGGGGTGGGGGTGGGGGTGGTAGGGGGCTAGCGGGGAGGGGGCTCGGGGTGAGGGTAGGGTAAAAAAAAAAAAAAAAGTTGAAAAATATTTTTTAAAAATAATCTTTAAATTTATTTTTGCAACAAAAAAATTGTAATTAGAAGTTGGAGGAAAGTTTTGGCAAATGTTTTTCTTAATTTTTGAAGGGAAGTCATTTTCCTTGAATTTGAGGAAAATGAGTTAATTTGGAAAACATTTTACCCAACCAAACATGAGAAAATTGGATAAAAATTTTCGAAAAATATTTTCCTTCATACCAAACACACCCTTCCACAAAAAAAATAATTCAAAATTTATAAGTCAGTGTAGTTTTTAGATTTCACTTTTTTTTTTAGTGAGACAAGAAAACCCTTACACAACTGAAGTCAATTGCGTCATGCCTGAGATACATAACAAAGCTTTTCGCGATAGAACATTATTTATTTTCGTTCATCCTTGTCTCAAATATACCACCTTGTATTGTATATTAATGGAAAATCATGAATCAATAAATTGTAAAAATATAGCACAAAAAATGTAAAAATTGTAATATGAAGTTTTAAATATAAGGTCATTTTTATTTCTCTTTTGTTGATAATTCTTATTTTTAATTTTCATTTGAATAAATTTATAGAGCTGATTTAGTTTTTCCACTTTTAAAAATTGTGAAATTATATCCACTAATTACTTAACTCTCCACTGACATACAATTTTAACATTTAAATTCAATGGCGTTCAATTTTTAAGATTTTTAACATTAAATTAATTATATTTTAACATTACTGAAATGGACTTACTTTTTAAATAATTTTTTAGTGAATGTTTACACATAAATTTATGTTTTAAATTGAAAGCATTAGATTTAGATTAATTCAGTACTCAACACTGTATTCCCCTCTGTCTTTCAAAAGAATTTTCCATTTTCATTAATAATTTTTTATTATATTAATAATTTTGATCTAATTTTGTAACCATTGTATGTATTAAAGGTATTACAAAGTTAAGAAAGAGAAAACATCAATTGATTAAGAAAATTCAGAAGAACGAGCTAATGCGCCAGCTGTAGGTTCATGTGTGGGTGGTGAAACAATGATGTCTCTCACAATTAATGGGCTAATTAGAACTGAGGCTGGCTCTTGACGCTTAGGAGAAGGAGCAGGAGCAGGATGATGAGGATGAGGAGATATAATGATGACATCTGATAATTTTTTAGGAGATGGCGAAACAGAATTTTCTCCATAATTAGGTAATAAAACACTTGTTGAAGTATTTTTCAAATGCATTTTTCTAGAGAGAGTTGGAGTTGAGAGAAAGAAAAGGCCAATAAAAAGAGTAAGGAGTAAATGTGCAAAGGTGGCCATTTTTTGTGAATTGGTGAGAAATTGTGAAGAAAATAGTTGCTTATATAGTGGAAATATGCTTTTATTGAATTAAATTGTGGTTTATCTCCTCTTCTAATTTATTTTCCCTGCATTTACTAGTCAAGATTGCATTAATTTTAATTTTTGTGCATTAAAAGTTTATCATTCATTTTTTAAAAGTCAAATTTATGGAATTATTACGTGACTTAGTTTGATGAGAAATTGAATTATGAGTTCACTTGGGCCAATAACAGTGGCATATTGGGCCGAATGGGTCATTCATACAAATGTTCATATTTTGGGACGGTTTTTAATTTTTATCTTTCAGTAATAACAAATAAGTGATCGAATATATCTATGAATAACAAATAACTTTTTATGAGGCAAGAGTTTATATTCCCGCAAGATATATCCTAAAAGCATAACAAGTTATGTCCTTGATGCCGAAATAAGGATCACTTTTTTTGTTTTTTTAAGTTTGTATATTAGTATCATACAACATCCTATTTCATCTTCCTTTTACTCTTTGATAACTAAAGTTGATGAATAATTTGCTTGTAAATTCCTTTTGTTCATCAATACAAAGCTTAGTTTGTGGCCTACACATTGTGATCCCCTTAATTGAGGAGACACTCCTTCTCCGAAAGTTACAAGACTATTTTATTGAATTTCTTAGAAAGAGTTGTCTCGTGCCTCGAAATTCATTTCAAAGATGGACAAGCAACATAAGCTCGTTTCCCTAAATTACCATCAACAACATGATGGGCAAACTCTATCAAACTATGGAATGTTAAATTGTTCAAATTCAAATTGTATCTTCCTCATTTTTTGTTTTCATAGTTACAATGTTAACAACGTTTAAAGAGAACAAAAAAAACATGTCCATGTTGGTTGTGTATAGAGCCGTCAATAAGGAATAAGCCCGTTGGATCATTCCGGCTCAACCCGTAATTTGATAAGATTGGAGTAAGCTTTTTAGAGCTCATTTAAAGAGAGGGCCTTTTAGCCCGAGCTGAATAATCATGTAGCCTACAGGGTTTGAACAATGTGGGCTGAGCCGGTCTGTAGGCCAAATAAAAAATTAATTAAAAATCATAATAAAATATAATACTAAAAATAATAAGAGAAGTCCAAACTTAAAGTCTTATATCATGCCTATTAAATATTACAAAGTTCAAACATTCAAATATAAAAATTATTTTTTGTACGATATTTCTTCATTGTTTTCTTCTTCTTTTACTTGGATTTGATGCACTTGAGCCAAGGATCTTTTGAAAACAACTTCTCTATCTCCATGAGGTAGTGGTAAGGTCTACATGCACTCTACCCTATGTAGACGCCACTTAGTGAGATTTCAATGGGTATGTTGTTATTATACGGTTATACCCAAGATATTTATATAAATTGACAGTGAATTCAAATTGACAACCAAATCTTTACTTGTGTCAAACGTACTAAAAATTATTTTATTTGTGAATTCGAGATGTGGTTAACAAGTAGTAATATCATAAATGTTATCTTATCGATATTTCTATTCACTTTTTAATACTAGATTTTAAATTATAAAAAATTTAAAAAAATGTACCAACCCGACGCGGCCTTATTAGCCCACGTAATGATGAATTGGGCTGACATTTTTACCCGCCAAAATAATGGATCAACCGACCTAACCCGTGAAGTTCCAAAGCCTGTATTGGCTAGCTCAAATAGGATAAGACCGGGCCGTATTAACAACTCTAGTTTTGCAATATACCTACTTGATCCATTTTTAAAAAAATTAACTTCGTTTATAACATTTAAATTTAAATTCTGACCCTATATCCATGTTGCATATGGAAAAAGTATTCATTTTCAAAATTCGTTTGATTCAACTTGGTTTCTATTAGATAGGCGAATTCAAAATTTAAGGTTTATTTGTTTTCAAAGATATCAAAATAAAAAGGAAATGAAAAGGGGAAAAGAACCCTCGTCAAGGAGGCTCCATTTCTATTAGTACTAAATCAACAACCTACTTTGTTACTCCGTTCCAAACTCATAGTTCTTATATGTTTAATGAATTTCTCAATATAAATACAGGTCTACGCAAAGGTGAGTAGGCTCGATAGCTCGATAACCCTCACTCGATACTTTAAATCCGCACCTGATTCCTACCGTCCACATGTAATGTTTCCACACCAGCAAACATTCCACACCCTCATAGAACTTTTGCATGAAAGATGTTTTCTGCAATATGATATAAACAAATGCAGATACATTTGAGATTCTTGTAACATATATTTCTAATCCTGATTACAGCTTGCTAATCAAAGTTATGACAAGCTAATAAGCTGCAAAATGGTCAAATAAATCTCCAAATCACTTAACAGAACTGTATTAAACATGGATCAACAGATTAAGAGAGCCTGAAAGTTCATCCTCATTGAAGTGGATATTCAATATCAGATGAGACTCATGACTACTTTAACGCCACTCGCACATTTTAAGAAGCAGAATTCCGCAGCAATCATAGTCTGTTGCATAAGGGTACTCCGAGAACAAAACTAGGTAAAGAAACCATGTTCAACCTACCATATTTAAAAGAAAACAGAACAAAAGATGCACAAAAACACAATAGTAGTTATAAAGAAGCACATAACACATGATTATCCAAGTATACTACATATCCATTACGCAGCTTAATGTCACCAGTTGACGATAAGTAACACACAATTCGTTCATCTAAGAGAGACTTGTGTAACAAAGTTGGACAATATAGTTATAAAATAACAACCAAAATGTAGCGAGTAACTCACACATTAGTCTAAAACAACTAGTTTCTGGTACTCTTCGCCGGAAATAGCAAGCTCCATAACATCCACAAGAGTAACAACTCCACCACCCTCTAAGAACATGGTCAACAGATTCTTAGAAAACCCACTCACAAGTGCTACACCATTCTGATTTTCCAAAACTGGAGTCGACCTTGAGTCTCGAAGGTTCCAAAACACAATCTCGGGCACATTGCTGTATCCCTTCTCTGCAAATTTTCGTTGAATTGCTTGATAGTCTGTCTCCCATGCATTTTCTGATGCCTCATCGAATTCCATATCACTGAACACAAACACCCTCTTTAGCATTTGATCCTCACTTAGATTTCCTTGTACCGCCACTTCCAAAATAGTATCAAAAACTTTCTGGAAGTTTGTGTTCATACCCCAGTTCATATTTCTGACAAACTCGGTCTTCTCTTTTAGAGTATCACCTTCAACTTTCTGCAGTTCAGGTGACTCACTGAATGTGATCAATTTTCCCTTCCATGGTTCCTCACTCAATTCTGAAACCAAGATACCAAGTGCCACACAGACCTCCATCGGTATCCCACTCATACTCCCAGAAACATCACATACCGCAATACAATCACTTAATTTTCCTTTCTTACAAAGATCACCAACCATTCTTTTCCACTGAAGTTCAGCTACTTCTCCACCATCTCCGTCCTCCAATGCCCCAATAATCTCATGAGGCAGCAAAGCTCCAGCTGCAATTTTTGCCTTCCCCGACTTCACATCCTCAAGATATGCATTAAACCTTTCTTGGTCATGCTTCAAAAAGTGCCCTTTATAGTTCTTCATAGCTACTGACGCCACCCTGTTGTACGGCAAGGAATTCCACTTATTAGCACTCATATACACCTCCGGCAATTCCAATGCCTTATGTAAAGGCACAAGCACATCTTTTCTCAATCTATTTCTCACCCTATAAGCATAATGACCCTCTTCAACCCCATCGTATTCACTATAACTTTCTCTCGGAAATATCTTTTTCGCAATGCTCTCACACATCAAAGTAGCCTTATCATACGAAGAATCAACAGTCGGGCACCATTTTGCAGCTAAACTAATCTCACTACTCTTCCCTGAATTCAACTTCTCTAGATCCTCCCTCAAAAGCTCAGCAAAGAAATCCGAAATCTTATCATGTAAACGCCTATAATGCTCATCCGAATAATACTTTTCAAACGCCTTCTCCGCCTTAGCTACCTCTTTCTCCTTCCTCAAACCCCTAGCTTTCACTTGTTCTGCCTTAATTTCTTCCTTTAATTCCTCCAAATTTTTCTTAACTTTCATCTTCTTCTCCTTATTATCCTCACTAGGCCTACTCACCCTCTTAAACCTACCACGACCACCACCACCTCTACCCCTCGCTTTCTCCCTCTCCTCTTTCTCCATTTTCCTAACAAATGGTCCTTCCAGAATTCTATACAAAATTTCCAGCAAATCCTTAAAATACCCAAAATCAGCAAAAGCATGAACATTACAAGCAAGGGTTTTAGGATGAGTATAATGTAACCAAAACGCAGCAGCATAAAACCCTTCTTTATCAGACTTACCTGTACCTCTAACGCCTCTGAGATTGCAAATCAGTTTAAGAGCCGTCAATGGGTTGTGAGCCCAAGCTAATTCCAGCCGTCCGATCAAATCATCCGGCAGTGTATCCGGCACCACATGAAAGAAGAAATCCAAACAAGGATTACCAGATGATATGAAAGTGGCGGAATTGTTCTCCGTCAAACCCCTTAAGGGAAGCTTTGAAAGATCGAGATTTTTTATTTCATCAGACGGACCGGTGATGGGGATATCAACGGTTTCGGGGTCGTTGAGTGTTAGGGCGGATAAAGGTGGTTCACGGCGGAGCGCCGGCGGGCCAACAAGCAGAGATTTTGTTGTCATGATGAATGGAAGATAAAAAAAAATTCTTTCAGTGAGAAATACTACTATCGATAAACACGTTTTGGACACGTTCAATGTGGAATTGAAAAATGGAGGACTGATATTTTTATAATGAAAAAATGAATTGGGAAATATTTTTTGCAAAATTTATGAAAGTAGATTCTATTTTTTTCCCCTTAAATACCCCTAATTTCAATTACTTAACATTTAAGCAAGTTAATTAATAAATAAATAAATGATATGATATAATTGTAGATATTGAAATTTTGTAGGACTCTACGACATATTTTTCATTCGAGTTGGGCCTCTATGTGTTGTTCAATTCTAATTAGAATTACTCAACCCTATGCATATATTGTATTCCCTTAAAAGGCATCTTGAAAATTCTACCACACAAATTCATGGAATATTCAATCAAAAATTCATAAAGATTCATGGAATATTCTCAAAAATTCATAAAGTTCGAGAAATACCTCACACGATCATGAATCATGGATAAATCTTAAGAGGGAAGAATCAAAGAATCAACATATTTGTACTCACAATCTTAATCGTGGAACTATGTTGAGTCCGGAGCCTAAAGGGCAAAAAAAATTGTCAAAAATTCCAAAAGGGCACATCACTTTTTTTTTAACCAAAAGGGCAAAATCGCTGTTGGCGCAGCGATTTCGTCTAAAAAATAAAAAAAATTATTAAAAATCGCTGCCACAGCAGCGATTTTGTAAAAAAAAAAAATTCTTTTTCTTTTATTAAAAATCGCTGCGATTTTGTAATATTTTTAATTAAAAATCGCTACTTTTTTCTTTAAAAAAACTAAAATGGC
>JAJOOO010020660.1:0-15109 GCA_029582685.1 Solanum piurae
CAAACCGAGATTAGCCTGCTAATCCCAACTCTAAGTAACACCTCCTATTACTTAGACGAGCTAGAGCAGATACAACACTGCCCACTAAGCTATCACCATTCTTCCACCAGTATCGATGGGACCAGGTCCTCAACACAGTTGAAACTAAAACAGTAAAGAACAAGTGCTGAAAAATAAAGATTGACAAGAGAGTTTACGTGGAAACCTCCTTGCTCAAGGGAGTAAAACCACGACCTAACCTACCAGGACTTTTCAAACTACTTTTCACTAATCTTCTTCAAGCAAAAGCAAAAACAAGTTTACAAACCGAGATTAGCCTGCTAATCCCAACTCTAAGTAACACCTCCTATTACTTAGACGAGCTAGAGCAGATACAACACTGCCCACTAAGCTATCACCATTCTTCCACCAGTATCGATGGGACCAGGTCCTCAGCACAGTTGAAACTAAAACAGTAAAGAACAAGTGCTGAAAAGTAAAGATTGACAAGAGAGTTTACGTGGAAACCTCCTTGCTCAAGGGAGTAAAATCACGACCTGGCCTGCCAGGACTTTTCAAACTATTTTTCACTAATCTTCTTCAAGCAAAAGCAAAAGTAAGTTTACAAACCGAGATTAGCCTGCTAATCCCAACTCTAAGTAACACCTCCTATTACTTAGACGAGCTAGAGCAGATACAACACTGCCCACTAAGCTATCACCTCTAGATAACTTAGATTTTGCTAAGCGGATACCACACCGCCCACTAAATCAACTAGCTCTTAGATGACTTAAACTTTGACTGAGCAGATACAACACTGCTCACTATACTAATCCTGACCGATTAATATAGACTTTAGAGTAAGACCCTAAGTTACCCTTAACTTAGTTCTTACAATGATTCACACAAGTTTGAAACGTTTCTTTCACAAGTGAAACGAATCCTACAATGTAAGCACTATTACAAGCAGACAAAAGCAGCTGGTACAGAAAGCAAATCACAGCACTTCTATCAGGTCCCTTGTTGTTTTGAAGCTTGAAATATCTCTCTTTGAATGAATGAATAATTTTGTTGTTTGTTGTTGAATATATTAGACAAGAAGAATTATTGTCCAATGAACAAGCAACCTTCTCTCTTCTGATTGGTGAAGTACTGTGCAGCTTTACCAACTTTCTGACGCAGACAACTTTTACAGCTGTACAACATTTTGACAACTGGGCGAATTTTCATACTCTGCAGAGGACCAGGTCCCTGCACTTGTGAGGAGATCATCAAAACATCTAGGAACATAAGCACTTATCAATTTCCCCTTTTTGATGATGACAAACAACCTGCATAACTCCTCACGTGAGTGAACAAACATTCATTCAACTACATAACAAATTCCCCCTTAAATAGTTCCCCCTTTAATCAGTTCCCCCTAAATCAGTTTCAGCAGTGTATGGGAACTGGTAACTGGTATTCCCCCTTAATCCCTTAGCCAATTGCAACAAAACTTCCCCCTTTTGACATCATTGAAAAGGTGAAGCAGTAAACATATTCAAGTTAAATGCAAGACAACAAATAATTCAGGGCCACGGGCCACACAGAACATGCGTATGAAAGCAAAAAGAGATGATAAACCACACATGAACATGGAAGAAACATAAATAGTATTAGACCACAAATACTGACCACTGTAAATTGTCAAAACATAAAGCCACAAGATTTTAATCAGGATTGAAGAACAAATAGGGAAACTAGGGAAACAAGACACTTTTAGGACGGAAGGGGAAGGGGATTGAGGGTGATTATAAACAGAGACAGACGCTCATTTGCATCCTCATGAACCTTGATAAGCTGCATGTTGAATGCCATTCATTTTTATCCCTCAACTCTTGGAGCACCTGCTTATGACCCTCACTGGTACGAGGTCCTCTTGAGATAGCCTTCTGCAGTTCAGACTTGAGTCTAGCAATCTCAACCTCCTTGTCATTCAGAAACTTGGTAAGAACATTCACTTCCCGTTTAAGAGCAGCCTGCTGCTCTAGAAAATTTTCCACTTGAAATCTTCCCTTAGCTTTTTCGGCAACACACTCATATTCCAGATTTGGCTAGAATGTCAGGGTCAAAGACTCTGTCGTTTAAAAACTTTTTGTTCTCCATTGCCGTTATCCGCTCCTCCCTTGTCATTTTCTTTTCTTCACTTTGTTTTTGAACCCTAGGACCTGGTCCCTTTAAGGGTTTTAATTTTCAGCCATCAGTTTTCTAACTTTCTCCCTTTTCACATGAGATTTCTTTGCAGCTTTCTGGAGTAGGAAAAGAGAAGTTGAATGAACTAGGGTTTTCAACTCCATTCACTAAGAGAAGTAGTATATGAAACTAAAAAGACATTGGGTCCCCAACAATAGCGACCTTTGGTTTAAAAATGAAAAGACATCTGAAACTGACGCGATGAAAGTGCGAGGGACACGTGGCAATGATGTTGGCATGTAGACAGTGTAGCATAAGTGATACTAACCTCATGAGGACCAGGTCCTTCTGTAAGTTTGTAATTCTGCCAATGTGATTAAATTCTCCCTTCAGCTAGACACACCATGAGTGTATAACTGCATTAAGGTACCAGAAGTGAATTCTTTTATGACAAGCATTAAAACAAGTATAGATACCTGCCCTCCGTAACATAATCAAAATAGAAGATTTTTATGCAATCTTGTCAAGGAATCAGGTAATCTTTTGCATCCCAGCCTTATCCTGTTCTTAATGTAGGATTCTTTACTCAGTGCCTTTGTAAAGATGTCAGCCAACTGATCTTCCGTCTTACAGAATTTCATCACCATATTTTGCTTCTCAACATTGTCCCTCAGAAAATCAGTGATGATCTAAGAAATTATGACATGACTGATGTACTCTTTTGATCTACAAGAAAGCTTGCATAGTCAACATCTACAAAACCAGTTAGATCAAGTGAGTCACCTGTTATGTAGAAGAGGACCATGTCCTGAGTTCCCTTCAGGTATCTCAGTATTCGTTTAGCAGCTTTTAGATGTGACTCCTTTGGTGCAGCTTGAAACCTTGCACACATCCGTACACTGAAGACTATGTCTGGTCTGCTTGCAGTGAGATACAAGAGTGATCCAATGATTCCCTTATACATAGTCTAATTTACCTCAACTCCATTTTCATCCAAATCAAGCTTCACACTTGTGCTCATGGGAGTGTCAAGAACTTTCGAAACAGTTCCTTGATGTATTTCTCTTGACATATAGAGGTACCCTGAACGGACTGTTTGATTTGCAGGCCTAGGAAGAAAGTGAGTTTTCCCATCATGCTCATTTCAAACTCACTGCTCATCAGATCAACAAATTCCTTGCAAAGTGAATATGTAATGGCTCTAAAAATGATATCATCCACATAAACCTACACAATCAACAAATCCTTTCCTCTGGATTTCAAGAACAGAGAATTATCAATTTTACCTCTTTTGAACCCATTTGCAAGAAGAAAATTTGACAGGCATTCATACCAAGCTCTGGGAGCTTGCTTCAACCCATGCAGAGCCTTGTCTAACTTCAGCACATGATTTGGCAGTTCTGTATCTTCAAAATCTGTGGGATTTTTGACATACACTTCTTCCTTCAGATTCTCATTCAAGAAGGCACTCTTGACATCTATTTGAAATAGCTTAAATTCCATGTGAGCAGCAAATACTATTAAGATTCTGATAGCTTCCATTCTGGCAACAGGGGCAAAAGTCTCATGATAATCTATTCCTTCTTCTTGGTTGTACCCTTGGACCACAAGCCTTGACTTGTTTCTTGTAATGGTTCCATGCTCATCAAGTTTGTTTCTGAACACCCATTTGGTCCCAATAATAGTTCTGTCCTCTGGTCTGGGGACCAGGTGCTACATTTTGCTTTTTTCAAACTGATGAAGTTCCTCCTGCATTGAGATTACCCAGTCTGCATCCTGGAGAGCTTCTTTGATGTTTTTAGGTTTAATGGTTGATATAAATGCTGAAAATGCTGCCAGATTTCTTGATTTTGATCTGGTTTGAATTCCAGAATCAAGAGGGGAAATGAGATTGTCCAGTGGATGGGAGGATTGATGTTTCCATCCGGCCTTCCTGGTAATTTCTTCCTCTCTGTCAGTATCAGAATGACCTTCACTTTCGTCAGGATTTGGAGGCACAACATCCTGTAATGGATCTGAGGGACCAGGTTCTCCTGAAGCACCAGATTCCTCTCTTTGTGCAGTCTGATCATTCCTCTGCTGGCCTGTCTGCTCTTCAAGCTCATAGTCTTCACCATGGTCATTTAGTGTTCCTGATTCATCAAACTTGTCGTGCATACTTTCCTCAATACAAAGGGTTCTTTTGTTGAACACTCTGTATGCCTTGCTTGTCAATGAATAACCGATAAATAGTAACATAGCATGCGGTGTTGACAGCTTCAGCCCAGAAATTCATAGCAAGTCCTGAGTCAATCAACATAGTTCTGGCAATCTCCACCAAGGTTCTGTTCTTTCTTTCAACAACTCCATTTTGCTGAGGAGTTCTTGGTGCTGAGAAGTTGTGATTTATTCCATGTTCTGTACAAAAACCTTCTAGCTGAGAGTTTTCAAACTCTGTACCATGATCTGATCTTACACTGGCTATTTTGCAGTTCAGCTTCACTTGAATTGCTTTGGAAAAGGTGATCACGATTGCAGTTGTCTCATCTTTGGTGTGCAGGAACAGGTTCCACGTAAACCTGGAAAAGTCATCAACAATGACAAGAATATATTTCTTACTTCCTCTGCTTTGGATTCTAATAGGTCCACATAAGTCCATACGGAGTAGCTCCAGAGGTCTCGTTGTACTGACTCCCTTCTTGGCTTTGAAAGATGATTTAGTTTGTTTCCCTTTAGCACATGTATCATAAACTTTATCATTTAAGAACTTTAACTTTGGTAACCCGCGGACCAGGTCCCCTGCAACAAGTTTGTTTAGTAAAGAGGAACTTACATGACCTAGTCGTCTATGCCACAGATCAGCATCATCAGCTTGTGCTCTCAAACATGACAAATCATCTTCTTCAATGGAATCAAGATCATCAACATACATATTCTTCACTCTGGTAGCAGTGATGACGACTTTCTTTGTTTTGCAGTTGGTGACCAAGCATTTGTCAGCCATGAATGAGACTTCATTTCCTTCTTCACAGATTTGAGATTTTAAACTTTAACCCTTCCACATAATGCACATTATTTATGGAGTTTTCAGCAGACCTCCCTATTCTGCCAATACCAAGTATAGAACCCTTCTTTTCACCACCAAAAGACACACCACCGCCCCGATGTGCTTGCAAAGAGAGAAAGTTGGAAGTGTCTCCAGTCATGTGCCTTGAGCATCCACTGTCCATGTACCAGCACTGACTCCTTCATCTCTTCTGCATAAGAGTTACTTGTTAGATTTTGGAACCCACTTCAGTCGGAGTTCCCAATAATCATCAAAAGGCTTGATAAGAAACCTTCCTGTCCAGGGAGGCAAGGTGTTCTTACTGAAACGATGCGAGGACCAGGTCCTTTTTGTCCTCTTTTGTCATTGTTTATGGATTTGACATATTTTATGTGATTATCTTTGACCCTTTTCAGACTATCACATTTATCTTTTAAGTGACCATTTCTACCACAATGAGTACATAGAAGATTATCAGACATAGACACATACTTGCTATGGGGGTTGTATGGAGGCATTATTGGTCTGCATCCCAATCCTCTCTTACCATTGAAATCCTGATTAGCCAGATTCGATAGCATCATAGATGAGGCTTCCCATTTTAGGGAGTGACTTAACTCTTCCTTGACCTTGCTTAACTCCCTTTGTAGTTGAGAGTTTATTTCAAGTGATTCAGTTAGCTTAGACTCACAAGCTTTGAGCTTTTCTTCCAGTTTTTCCTCAAAGGCACTTAGCTTTCTTTTCCCACCAACTGAGGGACCAGGATCCTCATTGGTTGGAGTGACAAAAGATTCTAAGGTCTCTATTCTCATGCTCATTTCAGAAACTTGACATATAAGGACAAAATTTTCATTTTCATATGAACTTAGTTTTTCATTCACCACTAAGTTTTCAACAGTTCGTTCAACAACAGAGTCAATGAGAAGAGCAGCAAGTTTCCTCAATTTTTTTATATGAAGAGTGTCTAGATCATTTTTTAGGTCAAGAAGAGTTACCTCATTAGACTCATTCTCATCATCAGAGTTGGCCATCAAGGAGAAAATTGTATTGAAGATACTCTGGTCATCCTCCACTGCCATCATAGAGACTGGGCAGTCTCTCATGAAGTGACCAGGTCTGCTGCACTTGTGACACATATCATTTGTAGTGGCTGTTCTGCTGCTGGAACCCTTCTTCTGAACAACTCCCTGCCTTTTGATAATTTTCTGAAATCGCCGGGTGATGTAGGACATTTCGTCTTCCTCATCCCCTACTTCATTTTTAGAGGTTTTCAGGGCAATGGATTTTTCTTTCTTCCCTTCTTTCTCTAGAAACCAGCAGCATAACACTTATGAAGAACCCTGGTACCTCAGTGGGTGGAAAGAGAAAGCTTAGCATTTTTGAGGAAGAATTGGAAGAAAAGCTTAAAGTCTCTGAGGCTAAGCTAGTTGCTTTTCTTGAAATAAATTCCCAACTGAGGAAGGATCTGAGTAGGGTCAAGAAAGAGTTAAACCACTCTCTGAAGTGGACTGACTCCTCTAAGATACTCTCTAGCCTGTCTAGTCAGAGTTTCAATGAAAAGAAAGGGTTGGGATGCAGACCAATAGAACCTCCCTATAATCCCCATAGAAAGTATGTGTCTGTATCTGACAACCTTTTTTGTACTCACTGTGGTTGAAATGGTCATCTGAAAGAAAACTGTGAGATTCTGAAAAAGGTAAAAGAAAGGCATGAGAAGTTTGTTAGATCTGAAAAAACTGTTAAAAAGGGACAAAAGGTACCTGGTCCCCGTCATCATTTCAGTAAGAACACTCTGCCCCCTTGGACAGTAAGGTTTCTTATTAAGCCTTTTGATAGATATTGGGAACTCCATCTGAAGTGGGTTCCTAAATCTAATAAGTAATTCTCATGCAAAAGAGAGGAAGCAGGCAGTGTTGGTACATGGACAGTGGATGCTCAAGGCACATGACTGGATATACTTCAAACTTCCTCTCTTTAAAAGCACACCAAGGTGGTGGTGTGTCATTTGGTGGTGAAAAAAAGGGTTCTATTCTTGGTATTGACAGGATAGGGAGATCTGCTGATAATTCGATAAAAAATGTACACTATGTAGAGGGTCTCAAATAAAATTTCTTGAGCATATCTCAAATAGGTCACAATGGAAATTGCTGATGATCTCACAGGAGTACCTGGTCCCTCTGAAACTACTCAGGAGGTTCCACCTCAAAATCATGAAGATAATGATGCTGAATCTGATGCTGAAACTGAAGTAGAGTCAGTCAGAAAGTCACAATGGAAACATCAATCCTCACATCCATTGGACAATTTGATTTCCCCACTTGACTCTGGAATTCAAACTAGATCCAGGACAATAAATCTAGTTGTTTATTCAGCCTTTATGTCATCTATTGAACCAAAGAGCATCAATGATGCTTTACAGGATGCAAAATGGGTAACATCCATGCAGGAGGAACTCAATCAGTTTTAGAGGAGCAGAGTGTGGTACCTGGTCCCCCGACTCCTCAACAGAACTTTCATCGGGACTAGGTGGGTTTTCAGAAACAAGCTTGATGAGCATGAAACCATTACAAGAAACAAGTCAAGGCTTGTAGTGCAGGGGTACAATCAAGAGGAAATGAGTTCTTGATTGTGCAGGTTTATGTGGATGATATCATTTTTGGAGCCATTACATATTCACTTTGCAAGGAATTTTCTGATCTGATGAGCAGTGAGTTTGAAATGAGCATGATGGGAAAAATCACTTTCTTCCTAGGCCTGCAAATCAAACAGTCCGTTCAGGGTACCTTTATATGTCAAGAGAAATACATCAAGGAACTGCTTCGAAAGTTCAATCTGATTGAGGCAAAAGTTCTTGACACTCCCATGATCTCAAGTGTGAAGCTTGAATTGGATGAAGATGGAGTTGAGGTAAATCAGACTATGTATAAGGGAATCATTGGGTCACTCTTGTATCTCACTGCAAGCAGACCAGAAATAGTCTTCAGTGTACGGATGTGTGCAAGGTTTCAAGCTGCACCAAAAGAGTCACATCTAAAAGCTGCTAAACGAATACTGAGATACCTGAAGGGAACTCAGGACCTGGTCCTCTTCTACCTAACAGGTGACTCACTTGATCTAACTGGTTTCGCAGATGCTGACTATGCAGGCTTTCTTGTAAATCAAAAGAGTACATTAGGCATGGCACATTTTCTTGGATTATCACTGCATTCCTGAGGGACAATGTTGAGAAGAAAAATGTGGTGATGAAGTTCTGTAAGACTGAAGACCAACTGGCTGATATCTTTACCAATTCCTGAGTAAAGAATGTTTCGTTAAAAATAGGATGAGGCTGGGGATGCATAAGATTACCTGATTCCTTGACAAGTTTGCACAAAAATCTTCTATTTTGATTATGTTACGGAGAGCAGGTATCTATACTTGTTTGAATGCTTGTCACTTAAGAATTCACTTCTGGTACCTTAATGCAGGTATACACTCATGGTGTGTCAAACTTAAGAGACGATTTAATCACACTAGGCAGGGTTGCAGATTGAAATGAGGACCTGGTCCTCATAAGGTTAGTATCACTTATACTACACTGTCTAACTGTTAACATCACTGCCACGTGTCCCTCGCCCTTTCATCGTGTCATTTTCAGATGTCTTTTCATTTTTTAAACCAAAGGTTGCTATTGTTGGGGACCCGATGTCTTTTTGGTTTTATATACTACTTCTCTTAGTGAATCAAATTACAAAATCTCTTCAAACAATTCTTGTTGAAATTCACTAATCCCCTTTCCAAAACTTTTCTCTCTTTTTCTCAAAATGCCTAACTCTAATTCTTCTTCAAAGATCCCTATCTCCCAAGAAGTTGAAAACCCTAGTTCATTCAACTTCTCATTTTCCTACTCCAGAAGGTTGCAAAGAAATCTCCTGTGAAAAGGGAGAAAGTTAGAAAATAGGAGGTTGGAAATTAAAACCCATAAAGGGACCAGGCCCTAGGGTGCAAAAACAAAATGAAGAAAAGGAAATGACAAGGGAGGAGTGGATAACGGAAATGGAGAACCAGAAGGTTTGGAATGGCAGAGTCTTTAACCCTGACATTCTAACCAAATTTGGAATGTCAAATCTTTTTGATGTCGTCTCCATTTAAGGTTGTAAACCATCCAGTGACTTCACAAAACTTGCCACAAAACATGGAGATATCAAGAATGCAGGGTTACCGAAAAGATTTCTCAAAGGGGAATATCAATTGCTTTTTGAGTTCATCAACAAGGTGTTAGTGCCCAGAACTAAAAAGAGAACAGTGGCATTTGCTGCTGATCTTTTTCTCATGGAGAAGCTTGATGAACTTGAATAGATCAACCTCCCTGCCATTATGCTGGAATGTGAGTGTGTTGAAGAAAAGGCTAGGGGCAGATTTCAAGTGGCAAATGTTCTAGAGCAGCAGGCTGCTCTTAAATGGGAAGTGACTGTTCTTACCAAGATTCTGAATGACAAGGAGGTTGAGATTGCTAAACTCAAGTCTAAACTGCAGAAGGCTGTCTCAAGAGGACCTGGTACTAGTGAGGGTCTTAAGCAGGTTCTCTAAGAGTTGAGGGATAAAAATGAAAGGCATTCAACATGCAGCTTATCAAGGTTCATGAGAATGCAAATGAGCGTCTTTCTCTGTTTATGCGCACCCTCAATCCCCTTCAGCTTCCGTCCTAAAAGTGTCTTATTTCCCTAGTTTCCCTCTTTGTTCTTCAATCCTGATTATAAATCTCGTGGCTTTATGGTTTGGCAATTTACAGTGGTCAGTATTTGTGGTCTAATGCTATTTATGTTTCTGCCCTGTTCATGTGTGGTTTAATATTCTCTTTATGCTTACATACACATGTTCTGTATGGACCAAGGCCCTAAATTCTTTATTGCCTTGCATTTAACTTGAGTATGTTTACTGCTTCACCTTTTCAATGATGTCAAAAGGGGGAAGTTTGTTGCAATTGGCTAAGGAATTAAGGGGGAATTGATAAAGGGGGAATACCAGTTCCAGTTCCCGGGGAACTGTTCAAGGGGGAACTGATTAAGGGGGAATACCAGTTCCCATACACTGCTATTTGAATAAATGTTATTGCACTCACGAGATGAGATATGCAGATTGTTTGTCATCATCAAAAAGGGGGAAATTGATAAGTGCTTATGCTCCTAGATGTTTTGATGATCTCCTCACAAGTGCAGGGACCTGGTCCTCTGCAGAGTATGAATACTCATCCAGTGGTCAAAGTGCTGGACAACTGTAAAAGCTGTCCGCGTTAGAAAGTTGGTGAAGCTGCAGAGTACTTCACCAATCAAAAGCGAGGAGGTTGCTTGTACTTTGGACAATAATTCTTCTTTTATAATATATTCAACTTACAAACAACAAAATTATTCATTCATTCAAAGAGAGATATTTCAAGCTTCAAAACAGCAAGGGACCTGCTAGAAGTGTTGCGATTTGCTTTCTGTACCAGCTGCTTTTGTCTGCTTGTAATAATGCTTACATTGTAGGATTCGTTTCAAACTTGTTTGAATCATTATAAGAACTAGGTTAAGGGTAACTTAGGTTCTTACTCTAAAAGTCTATATTAATCGGTTAGGATTAGTATAGTGGGCAGTGTTGTATCTGCTCTGGCTCAGCTAAGTGATAGAGGTATTGCTTAGTGTGGAGATTAGCAGGCTAATCTCATTTTGTAAACTGGTTTTTACTTTTGCTTGGAGAAGATTAGTGAAAGCAGTTTGAAAAGTCCTGGCAGGCCAGGTCGTGGTTTTACTCCCTTGAGCAAGGAGGTTTCCACGTAAAGTTGTTGTGCAGTCTTTACTTTCAGCACTTTGTTTATTTTCTGTTATTGTAATTGTGTTGAGGACCTGGTCCCATCTACATCGGTGGACGCATACATTCCAACACCATCCAACTCAAAAACTGCTCTTTTTACCTCTACTTCTGTAGGAATGGTATTCAAGAAAATATTATAGTCTGGTGATAGTATTTTGGAATATGTCTGATGAAGGAGTCATCTTGTGTCACATCTTCTTGTGTAAATTGTCTATGAAAGAAGGTTACGGCCTATATGGTGAGTTGATTCACTTCTATCCAATCCCCTTCTGCATTTTGGATTCTTTTAATATTTAGTCTTTTCCTCCTTTTATTGACCAAGTTGTGAAAGAACCTTGTATTCTTGTCACCTTCGGATAACCAGGTGATGCTTTCATTTTGTCTCCAAAATTCTTCTTCATGATGTAAATATCTCTTTATCTCTTCTTGTGCTTGTTGTACGACAAATCTTTTGGTCTCAGTGGTAAATTCTTCAAACATGTCCTCCTTGATTCTGACAATACCCGTCGTTATTATGAGTTGTTTGAATATATCTCCATAGCATTCTCTACTCTATTTCGATAAGGCTACATTCACCCTTTTCATCTCCTATTTTAGAATTATGTAACTATCAGTATCATTCTCAGCCCACCAATTTTCCTTCACCACCTCTAAAAAGGTTTCATGTTCAATCCAAAATTTTAAATCTTGAATGGTTTGAAGAAATTATGAGATTGTTTCCCACAAGTTAGGAACAAATGAGCATGGTCAGATCTAGTTCTTGACAAGTGTTCCTTCTCATATTGGCCAAAATATTTTGAAATTAATGATTTATCAATAATCTGTCTAACCTTTGGAAAATGCATTCTTCATTTGATCTACCATTCTACCAAGTAAAAGGATTTCCTTTAAAGGTGATCTCAAATAGTTCAGATGAATTAATGCAGAAGGCAAAATCCTCATACTCTGTGGGGTTCACAGGGAGATCCCCAATCTTCTCTTCTTTATTCATTATCACATTGAAGTACCCCACCAACCAAGGGTCTACCATTCTGCTAGAAAAATCATAAATACTATCCCACAACTCAATTCTATTAAAAGAGTTACATTTAGCATAGACAAGAGTTTTGTACAGCGATTTCCATGTGTCTTGAAATAGTAGATTGAAGGTGATTTGTTGGTCAATATTCATAGTGATTTCTACATCTACATAATCATCGATAAAAAAACATATCTTTCCATTAGCATTGAAGTTGGCATATTTCATGTTTAGTCTTCTCTTTTATTTCTGAATATGTGTTGGAATCCTGAAAGGGTTCCATCAAAGAAATCAAGAAAAATTTATGGAGTCTATGTAGTATTTGTACTATATGAAACGCTTGATGGGTATTCCTTGATCTTATATTCCAAATGGGTCTTCATCATTATTTACTAATTGACTTAGTGACACCTCTCTTTGGCAAGACTCTGGTACACTATTAGAAAAGTGCGAATTACATGGGATATTACCTGGGGAAAATTGTTGCAGATAATACTTGAAAATTTTAAATTTCTTAATATTAGAATATATTACATGTGAAACTTATATTCCCAACAAATTTTGCAGCTAAAGTTGGTACCATTTTGCACTAAATTAGTTCCTGCAAAATTGCCTAGGGAAATATATCCGCAGAAATTATATCTCTAGGTAAATCCCTACGTAGATGGCCCATTTTTTTTTTAGAAAAACCTTTTTAATCTGTAGGAAAATTCCAGATTGTCTGAAAAATTATTTTTGGGGATTTACCTAGGCATTTGATTACCTTGAGAAATAATTGAGGATTTAGGAATTATTAGACCAATTATCTTTTAGATGGTTGGATTCTTTTACACTCATAATTTTCTTGGATAATAGACCAATTAAAAACTCAATTAAAAGTTTAGGAATTGGAAAGTAATTGTAAGACCAATTATTCTAACTCCCTTTTCCTTCTCTCTAACTCACTTTACTCAAACCTACTAAGCTAGAAGCTTCTCTCCAAAACTCACATGCAGATGCGATGGTGGAAATAATCTGATTTTCCAAAGCTCCAATCGGTGTAGCTCCAAGTGCCAAACTCATCCAAAGCTCATCTCCAAGCTCATCCAAAGCTCATCTTAAAACACTCCAGGTATACCTCATGCTTCTTTCCAAACGGATTTTTCCAAAGTAAAGGACTACAGACCGAGAAGATTTGCTTGCCAATCTACCCAAAAAATCGAGGTTAATCTACAAATTTCAAGCTCTGTAAGGTTAATCTGTAAATTTTCGTTTACTGATTTAGTTTGGATGAAAATCGAGTGAATTTTTTTTGCAAATCAAATATCTCGCTTTAATACTTGGTCAATGATTGTTGCAGTGTTAAGTTTATCAATTTTTTTTATTTTTCATTATTTGTATTTCTTCTTAGGTAGTCATGTTGTTCTAGAATCTCTTCAATTGGTTCTCATCTTCAATTTTTTCCTAGTTGATGTGAGTTTCTGTTTTATTAAGTGAATGTGAGATGTTATGTTTTAGATCTTGTACTTTTTTAATGAAAAAATGGTTGGAATATTTTTAGAGTTTCATTTATCGATAAGAAGGTCATAAGTCATGCTATGTTTCAGGTCAAAGAAGAGAAAAACCAACTAGTGTCTACTTGTGTTGTTCCATTGCTAAGCATGTATGGACTCAACACTATTTTGTAGGAAACAACCAAGAGAACATAGCCTGCAGAGTATAGACGATTATCTCTAATCCATATGAATAACATGTTGTGCTAACTTAAATTTTTCAAGAAAATCAATTGACTCAGTGCTCATTGAATTGTTTAGTTTATATAAGGAGAATAATGAGTTGAATTTAGATAGCACCTTTTTATAATGGCAGTCTACATTCATTCCAATACAACCAACATTATGGTCCTGTATCACCTAGTGTACTAAGACAATATATTTTCATTTGTATGTTGGATTCGTAGATAGATCATCTAGCCTTAAAGTTATGAGTTTGCTTAAATTCAACAACAACAACAACATATCTAGTGAAATTCCACAAAGATGGGTCTGGGGAGGGTAGAGTATATGCAAGACCTTACCATTACCTCATGGAGGTAGATATGCTATTTTCAAAAGACACTTAACTCAAGCCTTGGGTTATACCTGAAGAGGATGGGTAATGATGGGTAACCAATAGGACTCCAGTCACCTCATCTAGTACAGTTGGCGATGGGGACAATAATCATCAAATCTGGATTGTACCTGAAGAGGATGGGTAATAAGACTAACTTTTAATAATACATTTGCTTAGCTGAATTGTTTATCTATTTCTATGTCTGATAACTACTATATTTTATATAAGTTTGATCTTCACAAGATAGTTATTGAAGGCATTGCTAGTTGGATTCGTAGTAAATTTGAATTGGCTAGACCCTCATGAAAGAAGTTTCCAGAATCTACTTGTAACACCCCAGATTCGTGAAGGATCTTTTTTTGCAGAATTTTCAGATCTGGCAGGTGCCCAATCCGCATCAGGAGTTGGACAACTTTTAAGTCAAGGGTGTTTTTGTCTTTTCCCACCCTTCTTTTAAGTCCTAAATTAAAAGGATTTTAGTTAGTCATTTAAAATCCTAGAAATCTAACTAGAACTTACCTAAGCCATTTAATTAACTAAAACAAAAGAAAAGACTAGAGTAGAGAGAGGGGAGGCTGAAACCCTGGCAAAACCCTAGCCGCCGCCGGAGAACGCTAGAAAGTCGCCGGAAAGGTCAATCCAGCCCTAGTTGATAGTTTTTTGTGGAGATTTCGTCACCAGGTATGTTGAATTTCATTATTGGGTCCCTTTTGCCCGTTAGATCCCTAGAATTCAGACGATTCTTGATTCCATGCTATGAACGAAATTAGGGTTCTTGAACGTTTCTTGATTATTGGGTTCTTAGCTATTAGAATGATCCAAATCAGATTAGTATTATAATATTTGGTTTATTGCATGAATTCCAGAACCTTAGCTATGTATTTCTTTAGTTCTTGAATTACACATGCTAGGTCAGATATTTCAGTTATTCAGTTATACATGCCTTAGTTATTAATGCATCAATATCAGTTTAATTGTTGCATTCTCAGTTT
>JAJOOO010020662.1:0-15285 GCA_029582685.1 Solanum piurae
CAAGTTCAAGTTCTAATTTCAAGTTCAAGTTCTAAGTTCAAGTTCAAATTCTAAGTTCAAGTTCAAGTTCTAATTTCAAGTTCAAGTTCTAAGTTCAACTTCAAATTCTAAGTTCAAGTTCAAGTTGTAAGTTCAAGTTCAAGTTCTAATTTCAAGTTCAAGTTCTTAGTTCAACTTCAAATTCTAAGTTCAAGTTCAAGTTCTAAGTTCAAGTTCAAGTTCTAATTTCAAGTTCAAGTTCTAAGTTCAAGTTCAAATTCTAAATTTAAATTGTTATCTAAATATATAAAATTAGTTATATATAAACTTCTAATTCAACAATTAGTTATAGATAATTAAGTTTTAATACAAAAAAAACCTCATCGATCAATATATATTCATGACATTCAAACATTCATCAATATATATTCATGACATTCAAACATTCATCATCTACTAATACCACTTCAATTACTAATTTCTAACTTCAAATTAATACTTTACTAACTAACAATCAATCAAATCCAAAAAAATCCTAATTCTTCACTAACTAACAATGCCCAATTTAAAAATGCCCAATTTTTTTTAAAAAAAAACCCTAAAATAAAAATCTTCAATTCTCTATACCTAACTAACAATAATCAAATCAAATTAACAATTGAATAACGCAACCCAACAAACAAAAACAATAATATACTAACAAACAATCAATTATAATCACTAGAATTGAAAAAAAACTAAAATTTAACCCTAACCTTAACAAATTAGGAGAGGCAGCAGCATTCACAAGCAGCGATGGCGATCGGCGATGGGGAAGGGCAGCACTGAAGCGACAGCGACAATCGGCAATGGCGACGGGGAAGGCCGGCGACGTGGGAGGGAGATCGATAGAGAGAGAAGAGAGAGAGGAAAATAAGAAAATCCTGATCTGTCTTTCAGATATTTAATAAAAAGTGACGGACAACATCTCTAAGTCCGTCACTTTTTTTAAATATATTTGACCAATATTTTGACCAAAAATGATGGACTAAGAGACACTGTCCATCGCTTTTTTAAAATAGTTGACCATATATTTTGACCAAGAAGCGACGGACATGAAGATACCATCCATCGCTATGATAAAATAAATTAATAAAATAAAATAAATTAAAAGTGATGGACTTCGTCGTTAATTTTTAATTTATATATAATTATTTTTAATTAAAGCGACGGACAGCGTCTCCATATATATTAAATAAATAATTATTTATTATTTATTTATTTGGCGCTAAAATCCGCAAAAAAAAAGCGACGGACAAAGAGATGTCGTCCATCGCTTTTTGTAAAATCATTTAAAAATAATTATTTTATTAAAAAGCAACGGACAGTGTGGCAAAATGCGTCGCTTTTTAGAGCGACGCCGTCCGTCGCTTTTCTGTCCGTCGCTTTTTTGTTCGTCATTTTTAAGCAGTTTTTTAGTAGTGTACTTAGTGTATTTTTTTACTAACGCATACTCTTGCCTACATTTTGTCACGACACGGGGTTACCCCCTAGAAGTAACATGGCGTACTTGACCCCGAAGGGATCGCATACAAGTCATTAGCATACTCATAACAAAAAATCATAGAAAGACGGGAGAATTTAAAACTTTCTTTAAACATACAATCGAAAAGGCATTTCATAAAAGCGAAAGTCTTTACTAACATCTTTGTCTCAAAACTATCTATGAATAACTCTTGAATAAAAGATTTGGGACGCAGCCCATATAATAACTAAAATATAAGGAAAATGACATAAAGGAAACATAGGGGTTTGTCCTCGAAGCTATGAAGACTCACCAAATTTTCAAGCCTTCTTGCACTTAGGAACCTAGCCTCCAAGCAACTCAATCTCCCAATACCCTACATTTGATTAGAATGTAGGCAATATGTGTTAGTACAAAATGTACCAAGTATGAAGGCTAGCACACAATATAAGTGCATCTCAAAATGGTAAGGCAACATAGGACACAAACATAAGAGATAATAACATATTCATAGAATAACCTCCAACTTAAGCATCATAGATTCATAAGTCAACATAAGACATAATAAATGAGCATAGGATATAAGTCATAATCATATAAGCATAATTTACTCATAGCCACCTATACCATAATAGCACCATTCTCAAGCAACCTCAAAAGCATACAAGTGCAAAGCAAGAATAGCATCCCATAATATTACCCAAGCCAAGTATCCCTTTTTTGTCATCTTAATCATAGTCTATAACCATAGTTAAGTCTTTTATCTCTTCTACCACAAGGGCACCATACTCCTAAGTAACCCCAAGGCACACTTGTGCAATTCATGAAAGGCATCCCATACTACCCTTCACACTAAGCATCACCTTGAAGTCATCCTAGTCATATCCACCCTCCTTTGGTCTTACTATTAGCTTACTTTGTGTAGACAAGGGAACTACCAGCCTTAGTCAAGCATATCATGGGAGGCAACTATAGAACAACTCTAACTAGAATACATCCCTCATAAGAACTTCTTTTTTGAATGACCCTATGTCGTACTTGTGCAATGCACAAGTAGCATCCCATAATACTACTCATGCTAAGTACTACTTTTAGGTTCTCATACTAATGCCTCTTGATTTGGAACCTAGTTCCTCTCGTTTAGCTTTAGAACACTAGGAGGTACTCTCTTAAGCACATCTTAGTTCACTATTAGATTGAACCCTATGAGACACTACTTTTAGCATGTCTAGGTTTATTACTAACATGGACCCTATGAGATACTATTCTAAGCATGTCTAAGTCTATTTATACTTTTGAACACTATGAGGTACTTATCAAGTAAGTCTTAGTTCAATTATGCTTTAGAACACTACGAGATGCTTCTCAAGCATGTATTAGTTCAATTATGCTTTAGAACACGACGAGATGCTTCTCAAGCATGTCTTAGTTCATAGGATATGGAGATTTCTACTAGGAACCTTAACTCAACTATGTGAAGGCCCCCATCTCATGAGACCTAACTTTGGGAAAACCCACACTCTACTACGTAAGACTTCCCCCTTTAACTTGGATAGTCCTCACATCAACTAGGTGTGGTTCTCCTTTCTACTTGGAGCCCGGACCCTATCTTGTGTGACACTCCATCTCATCTTCAAATACACCCCAAGGTTTACTTATTAAGCCTTGCCTAACATTCATATCTCATGAAAGGATGTCCTTGACAATCAATCCATGTTCAAGTGATTCTATCACTTCATACTTTCATTCCCTAAAACTACGGCCATCACAACAACCTAAAGCATAAGACAAACTAATCTCAAGTCATAGTCATAGGCACTTCTATTCACAATTCATCGCAGGTCCTAACCTCAAGCACTAAAATTCATAATTGATCATAAAAACATCAATCTAGTATCAATACATGTTTACCTACATCAATTATTGAACAATTGATATTCATTAACTCAATTCTAGTAGATTACCTTGAACCTTCAATTTCACCTTTCATGGCATAAACCCACAAACATCACATTCATTATTAGGGTTCACCATAGAATCACATTTAAAAATCATGCTATCACTAAACAAAACTAAATCAATCATAATTGAATGATATCCAACCATTTGGAATCATATTCAAGCACTACCCACACTTTGGAAGAAACCCTAGCCTAGATTGGGGTTTTCTTCAAAATTGGGGGAAAACTAGGGGGCTCTATGGGTGGAAGAACCCATAGATGAATAAGCTTCACATACCTTTAATAACACACTTAAACTAATCTTGAATCAATGGTGAAAATTTCCCTAAGCTTCTGCCCCAACTTCCTTTCTTCTTGTTCTTCTAGAGAGAGAATTTCTTGAGAGTAATTTGGGGGTCTTTAGATGAATGACTTAAAGTGATTAGTTTAGGGGTCTATTAACTATTTATAGGTGGTTATTTAACTATAAAATCGACACCCTAAGCCCTTAATCAATTAACTAATCAAATCCCAAACACCCAACTTAAAACTAAAATGCTGAAAACTGGCAGCATTTACGACTTTACCATCCACGGACCGTAGATTGATCTACTGTCCGTGGTTTGGTCTCGTGGTTGGGGTCAGAGACTCATATTTTTCAGGCCTGATCCACGCCCATGACCCACGAGCGGTAGATTGACCTATTGGGCGTGGTTTGCAACCGTGAACCACCAAAAGTGGACTGTTTTGGGGTCCTCCTCAAGGACCCCTTTGGTGGTCCTTAGGGAGTCGTACCCAGACGTTTAACCCCTAAACATGTCATTCTAAGTAGGTGAGTCATTTATCTTGAGTTTAACCCTCATGCAACACTCCAAAACTCCACTACAAGACTTTACAACACACTAGTTCCACTCACTAGTTTAGCCTAGAATTCACTAGATTAACTAACTAGTTTACGGGGTGTTACACATTTTTCCCAAATGTAGGGTCCGACAGACAGGGTTCCCAATATTTTGGAGTGTTCCCGAGCTTGGTGAGTCCTCATGGTTTTAGGACAGATTTCATTGTTTTAGTTTCTTTCTTGTATTTCCTTTTTGGACATGATGTATGGGCTAGGCCCAATTCATTCTATTGTATTAGATGGATATGATGAGACATGAGTTTAGGCTTCCGCTTTTCGTTATATAGATTATTTTGAACTTGGACTATTGTTTTACTCTTATGATTGTATTTCTTATGTTATGAGAAGCTAAGTGGCTTGTATGGAGTCCTTCGGGGTTTTGTACGTCATGTTATATCTAGGGTGTACCCCTGGGTCGTGACAAATTTAATTTATTATAACAAGAATAATTCAAACCATATTTTTTAATTATTTCCATATTAGAAAGCAACAATAATTAATTATGTGGTCTTTGTTGTGTCAATATTTAATTAAGACTTCTAATATTATTTCTTGACAGATAAGAAAGAGACTCATTTTTCAAACATAGAAAAATTTAGCATGTATAGGCATCTTTCTAACATAGAAAAGATAGAAGTTTTTTCATAATACTTACTCACCCAGATATTGAAGAGCTCAACGATTAATTTGTGATCACTGCAAAACTTGGGCCAAAGTTGCAAACCTGCTTGAAGATATGACTCTTTCGATTCTTAAGAAGATACAATTTTTTCCAAAATACTTGCCCATTAAGTATAAAGTTCATCAATTTCGCAATCACTGCAGAAGACTATATGTGTTTTAACATAAATGTGTGTATTATCTATTGTTCATGTAGTCATTGTACATTTTTATTCTTATAGTTTGTTCAATAATATCTAATCATGTTTCATCAATTATTATTATCTAGAAAACGACGCTTCAGTGAACAATATTCAAGGAATACCCAACCAACAAGGATAATTACTACTATACAGAAGCGCCTAGAAGCAGACAACTATCGTATGCTTCTGACCGAGGGCATTATTACAGTGTTTGTATTTTTTCATTTTAATTTGTTAGTTTTTTTTTTTTTTTAATCAATTATATATTTGTAAATTACGTTAAAAAAAATAATTATAAATCACAATAATAATAACTTACAACATTTCAAAAACATTAAAAAATTCAACTGACTCCCAAAATTGTATCAATGTCACATGAATTGGAACTAAGAAATAATTTATTTGAAATGGCATTACAAGTACTACATATCATAATAATTAGTAACTTAAAATTTTAAAAGGGGGAAATTATTAGAATATTGTGTTCAAGACTTTAAATTACATAATATTAAAATATTTATTTTTATTTACAACATTAAGTTTTGAATTACAAATATGACAATTGTTAAATACTACACGTTTCTACATATTTTTCCTAGCTATTTTCTTGGGTTAGTGCGTGGGACCCATAATTTATTGTGTTTACTTTTTATTTTCAATTATAATTATCATTGAATATATTTCTATATTAAGATATTTTCTCTCTCTCTTATTCCTTTTCAAGAAAGGAAAATCATTAATTTAGTTTATCAATTTCATTGTTAGTTTCTAGGAGTAAAAAGTTATTCATTCATATTTCTTGGTAATGGGTTTGATATGTTTTCTTTCTTAATGTTTTTTTTCAAAATCATCTCTACTCAAAGAAGAAAGAACATCGTGTTTTTCTATGGAATATACTTATTAAAAGTTTTTATCTTTTCTCATTAAGAATTTTGGTTCATCTTCAAACTTTTTTTTCAAAGGTACCTATAAATTGAGATAAAATTATATGTTTCCTTTGGCTTGGATGATTATAAATAGAGTATTAACAACGTTGACGTGTGTTTGAGATCAAATTTCGAGTTGAATGATTCACTTTATCTTCGGTGAGTGAATATGAAAGAGAAGATCTTGCCACTGGTAATGAAAAATCTATTCGTGTTACCCATAATTTGTTTAAAAGGAAGGGTAAGGAGAAAATTTTAGGGAAAAGGGTTTGAAAAATACTTCAACTTTGGCCGAAACTGCTGCTATTACGATATCAATCTTTATGGAGGGCATTTTAACCCCTGCACTATTTAATAGCGTGTTTTAAAGGTATATATGTGCCAACGTGGACACATTACTATTTATAATGATGTAATTAGTTATGATATCCACGTGGGCACATATATACCTTTAAAATACACTATTAAATAGTGCAGGGGTAAAAGGTCTTTTCCAAAGTTCAATATTGTTACAACAATTTCGGTCAAAGTTTGGATATATTTCAGACCTTTTTTCCAAAATTTTATATTTATACAATTGGATAAGTTTGACGTATTTTTTTTTAATCTTTGCGGTTCATTTTACTTAATTTTTAGTCCTTAAAATTCTGTAAATTAATACTTGTCAAAATGTGGTGTTTTTTATTTGAATGTTGGTACTGAAAGGTGATATTGATAAAATGTTGGTGTTGTTGTGTTATAAGATTATTAATTGGATAAAGATATATTTAGAAAATAATTAACAAACGGTATATTATTTTATACAAATTATGGTTTGAAGTTGGTGTTCAGCCTACCAATTTAGCAAGAGTATTACACCATATTTTAATCCAACAAAATATCTTAATATATATCATTTTATACAGAAATCTGTTGAAATTTTCATAAGGTTACAATTTTTTTTATATTCAAAAAGTTAATTTTTTACCATAATCAAAACCAACGTTTTGACAATAATACATTTCAGCTTCAACACTATAAGGAACTAATTTTGACAATAATACACATTTTTGTTGCTATTTTTTTAGTTAGTGTGCTAATATTGTGTGATTCATAATTTACTCTATTTACTTTTGTAATTCTCAATAACAATTATAATTGAATATGACTCTTTACTTAAAGATCCTTTTCTGAGGATGTACTTTCTCTCTCTTTTTTTGGTAATTTTTTTGAATTTTATTGTTAATTTTTTGGGAGAGAATTTATTGTCTAATTAATAGGAATCCTACCGTTTAACACATTCCTTATTTTATACAATTACTCTTGCAATTCTTTTTCTCTCTTTCCAATTCGATTTCAATTATTTTGTAAAAGAAGTACCAATTTATATTTCATTATATAAAATACCAATGTATGTTAAATCATTAAAAAAAATTGCATATCCTAATAATTATTTCTGCAAACTAATTTGTATATCGATAATATAATCTTTTTAGTTAATATTGTAAAAAAAGATTTAAAAAATAAAATTATATTATGGTGTTAATTGATATACAATCTGGTTTCAATATTATTTTTTATTTGTAAAGACAATTTTATTAGTGAATGTCAATGTTACTATATGGAATTGATATTCACTATATATTATACCATTATAATGATACACTTTATATTTTAAATGATTTAGAATACGCTGTAAATTGATATTTTGTATATGTCCCAATATTAGAATGACTTACACTATAATTTAATCAATTATGTACCAATTTTTTTCTTAGCAAACACATTTGATTATCAATTAAAATATTGTTGTTTTGACTCTTAATTGGAAAGCAATAGATCATAGTTGGTCGTTGCATCATATATCACTCCTGTAATTTTGAAATTCACATCATGTTGCACAATTCCATAAATAGTTAGAAACATTCAGACATATATCAATATGTAAAATTATTATATAATCAATTATTTATAAAAAAAAATAATCAAAATTACAATTTAATTTAGGTGTGCATTGGGGTGACAATTCGTGTCATTTCAATATGATATATAATGGATGACATACACCACTATTTACACCACAAACTAATCAAGATTTACCAATTTATTTGTATAATAAATTTGATTCAACAATTTTTAAAATTTACACATTAATTATAGTGTACATGAATGGTGTACTACACCATCACATATACAAAAAAAAAACCTAAATACCTAAAATATATTCACTACACCATTATATTCACACACACACAGATATATATATATATATATACACACACAGAAATGGTGTTTTCAATTTAATTCAGTATAAAAGATTGGTTCGTTTTTCGGTATAGTCTGAAAAATACTTTAACTTTTGCCAAAATTGTTGTTACGATACCAAACTTTATAGAGGACCTTTTACCCCTTGCACTATTTAATAGTGTATTTTAGAGGTATATATGTGCCCACATGGACACGTTACTATTTATAATTATGCAATATTTATGATGTCCACGTGGTCATATATATATTTTTAATATACACTATTAAATAGTGCAGGGGGTAAAATGTCATTTCCTAAGTTTGGTATTGTTACAACAATTTCGGTCAAAGTTCGAATATATTTCAGACTTTTTTTCTCTAAACAATATGATGTATTTATATTAAAATGATAATCATGTAGCTACACAAAATGGCTTTAACTATTGATATAGTATAACAGTTTAGTTGTTATGTTGGTATGATATACACCAACATAAACTAATATGTAATTTAAACAACATAATTATTTAAAACTTTCAATGTATATACCTTAATCCAATTAAAAATCACATACACTACAAACTACCAAGTTCTTTAACAACGTATACCACAACACACATACACACACACCAGGAAAATTTGGTGTATATAAATTATCTAAAATATATCAAATACACCAACACTCTACCAGAAAATAAAGAAGTTAAATTTCTAAAATATATTTACTACACCATCACATACAACACTAATACGATCAGATTTCGAAATAACAAGCACGAAAAAACACCAAATTTCTTAAATTCATTATGTTACCAAATTACCGATTTCGTCATAATACTTATTACTTACACATACGCCAACCAAATTTGGTGTACAATAAATTATCTATACTATATCAAATACACGAACACTCACCCACATACAACACTACTATTGCCAGATTACAAAATACCAATGAAAAAAACACCAAATAACAATCACAATTTTCGTTGTGATCTATCAACACATACCTGTTGCATCCCATCGTATGTTGTGTTGAATTAAAATTGACACACTGTTCATATCCATAATTGAACAAACTTTTAGAATAGAGGAGGTAGAGAGTTTTAATTTGGTTAAAATACCTTCTTTTGATGAAAGAGAATGTATAACAATTTGAGTTAATTGTGGAAGGTAAATAAAAAAATTGAAAAAAAATCAAGGAAAGGAAGAAAAAATCGCCGGTCATAATAATCTCTACCATATTTCTGTTTCATTTTTTTTTTTAATTAATATTATTTTATGCTTTTGAAAAAAATTCATTGTTATATTGGTGAAAAATAAAACTATTGTTATTTAGTGATTTTAAGGTACTTATTTTGTATACTTATATTTTTTGCCCTTTTGGTTTACTATCCAAATTTTAGCCATGTTATACATAGTCTAGTTTACATACAAACACCATCGACATGATAACACAATGGAAAAATTACCAATCACCATTTTCCCCCCTCCCCCAAATAATATATAGACAATTGAAAGTAAAATATTCATCGCGAATTGTTCAATGCCCTTAAAAGCAGATGAGTCGTGAAGAAAAAAAATACTACAATCCATGCTTATAATCTTGTGTATGGGATGGGACATATATAGTTGTTTCTCTTCTTTTCTTTTCTTTTTAATTTCCATGAGGGATGGTAGTTTGGGGTCATAGTTAGCTAAGACAAGAACTTGCAAATAATATTTCTGCTAAATGAACAATTAACACAGATACTAGCTTCAAGTAAACATAAGATCAAGTGTCCTCCATCCCGGCCTTGATTCAACAATTAACACAGATACTAGCTTCAAGTAAACAGAAGATCAAGTGTCCTCCATCCCGCCTTGATTCAAGAATTAACACAGATACTAGCTTCAAGTAAACATAAGATCAAGTGTCCTCCATCCCTGCCTTGATTCGATATCGACGTTCTGGTTTTAGGGGCATAATGTTATTCTCAGCCACACGTCCTTCCATATCTTCTTCCATTGGATCTTCAGTTTGTTGAGCTTCTCCAGCAGCAATGCAAACAGGGAAGCCCTTTGGGTGCAAGGATTCATTACAAGCATCTTCAATCATTCCCTTTGACACAGTTGCACCCGTTGCTCCTATAGCATCCGTGTTCTTCTGCCTAGGTACAAAAACTACTGATTTAGGATTAGTATTTGACATGTCTATAGCTTCTTGTTCCAATACATCATCCTTTGACTTCTCAACCTCCTCGAGAACATATCCGAAAGTTTGACTAGGCTCATCAATAAGCTCACTAGGTGAATCCAAACTATAACATGTATACTTTGAAGGGTTGAGAACATAATCAGGAACCTTCAGCCTACTGCTAATGGATTCATTGTCTTCAAAAGTAGAGTTAGCTGATGCAGGAGCTGCCCAAGAAACTTTTAGTTCTGATGCCCCGTCAGATTCATCTTTACAACCAGGATCAAACCTGACCCGTTTAGTAGACTTGATCTCACCATTCACTGATTTCCTTGCTTTTTTCAAAATTGGCTTCACGTTACAGTGATCCTGAAGCGATTTAGCTGAATGTTGCCCACCACTTAGAGTGATACCATCAAAATCAGTTTCACATTTCCCCGCTGCATCTGCATCTTCCTTCAGCCTAACTTGTGCAGCCATATGATTTGCACGTGGGTCTCTACGGATGTTATGTCCCGGAGGATCACAAGATGTTTCCTGATCAATAATATTTTTCATGTACAAGCGATCACCAGCATCCACTCTGCCCTCGGCCACTCTATCATATTCATCTTCCTCCTCCTGCAGAAGCAATCAAGAAGGATCATAAGTCTCAAACAAAGAAAATAGTATCAATAGCAGTTGAACACTTTACAGGCCTACAAAGATACTTAGTAACATGCCTATAACTACAATTTAGAATGGAAACGGGTCAATTTACCCTTGAACTATGAAAAATGGTCCAAATTTAGCCTCTGTTAATAGTTGGGGACGAATATGACTTCGTCGCTTACAAAATGAGCTATATTTGACCTTATTTCCAAAGGGCAGAAGCTTTGAGACTAATGCAACAGAAATTTCCATGTGGCTCAAAATTAAGCTACAATTTTTTATATTTCTCTTTTCTCCTCTCTCCCCCACCAACATCTCCAAAAACCTTCACCCCCTCAATCACTGTCACCTTTTGCAAACAGTAAGATCACAGTTTAGCAGTAAGAATAATTGACAATGTTTTCAACCTCAAAAAGAAAATTGAAATCCGAACACCGTCCAATCACTAACCCTGACAGAAATATGGAATTTAAAACACCTGGAGTTCTCTCTACTTAAAGACTTTATAGGCTTGTCTGGAAAAAATTTCACAACAAAAAACCTCCTTACCCTTTACCACCACACCCCGCCCCCCCACCCCCAAAGAAAAATGACCTCCAAAACCCCACCAAAAAGCCTCTATCCTCCACCATTGAAAACCACCATGTACACCAATTTATATACTCACAAAACAATAGGAGCTAACATACAGAAAAAAATAGAAATATTTGGAGTTGCAATTTTAGATTGTGGGTTTGTGAGAAGTGATAAGCTGTTACGTATATTTGAGAGAGAGCAAAAAGGGTGTATTGGGTATTTGCTGAAGGAGCATAAAGCATGAGCTTTTTTGTTCATTGAGTTGGAAGGCTCATTTTCTTGGTTGTTCTGTGAAGAAGATTCACCTCGCCTGATTCTTCTGCGATTCGTTCTTTAATTATTGGTGAGCTCTTACCCCTAATGGTACAATTTTATTCATGGGTATGCAAGTACTGCTGTCCTTTGTTTGGTTGTAGAAGACTCTAGTTTTAAGTGGTCAGTGAATGTACACTACTCTACTTGATTCAATGTATCCTTGAACTACAAAAAACTAGAGATAATCAGCATATTTGCTGTTCTAAGATCATCTGTTTCTGAAATTAGTATGTAGATGGGGGCTATTTCCTTGTCAAAAGCTTAGGTAGCTGCTGTTACTTCATAAGATTTGGTTATTTGAGTGCTCTAAGCTTATCTTGTTCCACTTAGCAAAATATATGCCTCTTTTCTTATTTTCTTTCTTGAGATCTAGGAAGTAGTAAATATTCATAGAAACATATCTAGAAGTCAAGTACTGGATAAAAGGCAATTGCTCATCCACAATTCCTCATTATTTTCGGGAAATTTACCATTTGATGCTTGTTCTTTTTAATAGCTAATAATGCATCATTTCTTTTTTTTCCTTTTTTTTTTTGAGAAGGTAACGATTTGTATTATAAACCAGTACTTATGTAGTACTGAAACCCCTTTACAAAAATGTATGAAAATCTAGAAACAAAAACAGCAAGCCTAGCATGATTCTAATACTTCTAGGATTGCTTCTGCATCTACAGGGGAACTCTTTGTACACCAAAAACATAATAACAGAACACAATCTGTTTTGATCATTTGTAGGGATCTGCTTCTATCCTCAAAGCTTCTAGCATTCCTTTCTCTCCAAATGGTCCACCAGATGCATGCTGGAATTGTCCTCCAATAACTTTTGTTCTTTGCCTCAATTCCTGCTTCCTCCCAACTTGAGAGAGTGTCAACAATCTTGCTAGGCATTGTCCATTGAATGCCTCTGAAATTGATGAAAATCTTCCACAATGTAAGAGCAAATGCCTAACTCTCTCAGCTACCTCCATACATAAACAACAATGTGTCACCAGAATGTTGTTTCGTTTCCTCATATTCTCATGTGTTAGTACTGCCTCCTTTGCTAGCAGCCAAGTGAAGCATGCCACCTTGAGTGGAATTTTGGTTTTCCAGATTTGTCTCCAAGGCCAATTGAGGGTTAGAGGAGCCATGTTCATGACCTTGTAACCTGAGCTCACTTTGTATCTTCCTTTGTTGTGCTCTGTCCACCGTAGGCAGTCCTCCCCTTCCTTCAAACATTGAAATTGGGTAGCTAGTATCACATTTCTCCTTCTGCTTGTGACGCAAAGCGCAACTTGTGCCTTGTTTCGCCAATTGGGTAGCTAGTATCACATTTCCTATATACCAACTTTCTTTGATCTCTGCATATCTGTGTTTTTGCTAAATGGAAGAGGGTCATATCGGCACCTGAACTTTGCAAGGCGATCCAAATCTTCCTTCGATTAGTAGTTGCAAGGCGATCCAAATCTTCCCTCAATTAGCAATTCTAATTCTAATTAAGAGAGGTATTCTTATGCCCCAAAACAAAATATCAGCCAATGCCTGAATGTATGCCTAGACAAATGAAACTTACACCTCAATGATACTTTCACTTGGCTAAATTACCCGGTGTGTTTATACTACGCCATGCGCTAGGACTCGCCCAAAAAAAGCCTTTGAAAACACTGGAATTAACATTGCAACATAAAAATCATGTTGACAACAATAACATAACCTCTCTCCAATCATTAATATAGTAGAATAGATGTTGCATAAAAATTCAGTATCAAGCAGTATTCTAAATTATAGATGTTGCTTCAAAGCAAAGTCAAATAAAACAATGACATCTCTGATCCCCTGGAAACGATATTCTAAATTACAGCATATTCAACAGCTAAGAGGATAGACCCGCATTAAATATGTAAAGGATTGCCGATGCCTGAATTAGCATCTATTGCTTAATAAGTTTGCATTCTGGAAACCAAAAAATTCAATACATAAAGAGTGTGTTTGGGGTATAAGCAAATGTTTATTTTGAGGACAATGTTATATATCCAAAAAGAGGAAAATGATTTGTGTTTACTTATTTGCAGAATTCACTTTCATTTGTAAATTTATCAACTTTTACTCCATGTCACTTGTTTTAGTCGAACTATTGAGACTTTCATAGCAACTTCTAAAGACAAACATGTCACAGAAACACAATTTAATTACTTCTTTTTTGATGACCCTTTCGGTGTGCACACAGAAAAACCCCACTCCTATGCAATAGGTGGCAAACCATATAGGAGAGGTGACCAACACTAGGCAAGCCCCTTACAACGAGCTCGTCCCAGAATTTATCAACTTTTACTCCATGTCACTTTCATTTGTAAATTTATCAACTTTTACTCCATATCACTTTAGAGACATATATATAGCCTACTCCCTGTAATTTAATGGAAAAAAACAAACACCAGATTTTAATAAAGAAATTATTATTTTTTCCTCCATACGAAATGCCCTTATCTAGTTCAATCTAAAATTAAAATTGAATGCATGACAAAAGGGGAGAAACATAGAAATACCTCATTATCAAGCGTGGAATCTAAGCCAATAGAGGATCTGATTTCCCAAACATCATCAACACGATTTTCATCATCATTGATAACATTTTGGATGTTCCTGCGTTTTTGTTTGAATAATTCATCATACGATGAAGAACAAAGGTTATGGTCATCATCGTCTTTCCCTTGCTTCAGTGCACTTCGATTCCACTCTTTCTTCTCCACATCGTCGTCGCTGAGAGACCACACCGATGCCGACGGCGATAGACAGCCGAAAACTTTGTGTACGCGGGCTCTGAAGCTCTCATCGTCCATGCCTTACCACTTTGTACTTCCTGCTTAATAATGCGTACTACTATTTCCTGCGCTTGCTTTGCTTTGCTTTAGGTTACCTTTTACACATATTTGTCTACCACCGCCTTCGATTAGATGGTACCCAATTTATTTACGATTATGACTCGGATGATTTATCTTTTTTGAAAAAAAAGCTTGTGTTTCTAATATAAATAAAATAAGTAATTTTAAATTTTCGTTTAGTGTTTGAATCAATTTGATTTTAACTCGAAATAATAAAAAGAGCAACTTTCATATATAGCAAACAAAAAAATCATATTTGTATGTTATAGCAAAATTTGCATAATTGCGCTCCATAGCAAACATATATATGTATAATTTGCTATACATATACAATTGAAAGTTATGTCTATTTCGCTATACATATATA
>JAJOOO010020663.1:0-19124 GCA_029582685.1 Solanum piurae
TACTTTGACTAATTGAATATAATTGTGGGTTAAAGTAAAGTCTAAACCATTTTCCTCGTGGGATCGACCCCAACCTACAAGTTGGGTTCTTTACTTGATAACGATCGCTTATGCTTCTTTAGGGAGGTATAATTTGAGCGTATCATGAATTATTAAGTATAACTTAGTTGTTTAATAATAATTGAACATCGATTTAGTCATATTGTAAATTATTAAGTATAAACTTAGTCGTTTAGTAATAATTGATCATCGATTTAGTCATATTGTGAATTATTAAGTATAAACTTAGTCGTTTAATAATAATTGAACATAGATTTAGTCATTTTGTAAATTATTAAGTATAAACTATGTCATTTAATAATAATTGAACATCGATCTAGCCATTTTGTGAATTATTAAGTATAAATTAGTCGTTTAATAATAATTGAACATCAATTTAGTCATTTTGTGAATTATTAAGTATAAACTAAGTCGTTTAATAATAACTGAAGACCGATTTAGTCATTTGGTGAATTATTAATTATAAACTAAGTCGTTTAATAATAATCGAAGATCGATTTACTCATTTGGTGAATTATTAAGTATAAACTAAGTCGTTTAATAATAACTGAAGATCGATTTAGTCATTTGGTGAATTATTAAGTATAAATTAAGTTTTTTAATAATAATTGAAGATCGAATTAGTAAAGACAACTAACAGTTGTAGGAACAACTGAAATAGTTGTACAGACAACTAACAGTTGTACAGAACAACTTATAGAGTTGTACAAACGACTAAACAGTTGCACAGAACAACTGAAGGAGTTGTACAAACAACTAAACAGTTGCACGAAACAACTTAAGTAGTTGTACAATTGACTAAACAGTTGCACAAACAACTGAGGCAGTCATCCAAATAACTAAATAGTTGTAGAGACATCTGAACATGGATAATTGAAGAGAAAAAGGGACAATTAAAGTAGTTGATAACAAATACACAAAAACTAAAATAATTATATCAAAAACTAACACACATTTTTAAGTTGATAACCAATACACAAAATACTGATCCAAATATTTTATAAATTATGCACAAAAACCACCTTCATACACAATTACTCTCTCAAGGAGTTAATATCTTCTCAAGCACCGCAACAACATACTTCATCCTAAAATTATCCACCTTATTATCGTTAAGGAAATTCATATCCATCCCAACAAGCAGGTGATCAATAAAAATACAAGCATATGGTCCATATGCCGCACAAGAATTGTTATTTGGCACATCCTTTAAATGCTCATATGACCATGCATCATTCAATAAATTTCCAGACAAATGATTGAACGTCCCGTTTTGCTTGAATAGTTTGGGCCACAATACGAGAATGGGTTGGATCAATGCCAAAAAAGTCAGTTCATCACACACATGGATATTGCAATCATAAACTTGAATCAAACCTTTCTCCATCAAAAGCTCAAGTGCAATAAAGTGCCCAGTCTTTATGTTCATCACAATGTAAATTCTTTTTGCTCCATTCCACTTTTGGTCATATGAATAAGGTCTTTCACCCTTACAGTATTTGAGCATGTCATTGTCTATCTCAAATAATGTGAGAGCCTCATGTATTGGTGGAGCACCATCCACTAAACTCTTATCACTCAAATTCTTGTATTGATCATACAAGGTGTTGTAGAAATTTAGATCCAAAATTAGATCTATTTGGTTTAGTGCCTGGGAAATCAAATCTGTCTTTTGCGCATAAGAGACGAGATCTCATCAACATGCTACAAAAAGAAAGTTGACAGTCAATTTAATATCAATAAATAATTAATAAATTAAAAGTTGACAGTCATCATCTTTTTCTTTTTCGCTTGAATTTTTGTTGCTACTCTCGTTACTTTTTTCTTCACCTAATAGGTCATTGTTGCTCTTACTATTTTTTTCCATCTCACTAGATTGTTTGCCACTATTTTCATCACTTTTTGCTTCTCCTAATAGGTCAATGCTGCTCTTACTACTTTGAAGTGTTTCAGTACCTCTTTTCTTAGCAGCAGTATAGCTCTCAGCATTTTATCCAACATCTGGGTTGGATGAAGATGTTTCAATTCTCTTCCTCTTATATTGATGCATTATATCTACACCAAAATAGTTTTTAAAAAAATAGTAATTAGTATAAAATTAACTTAATAGGATCAGTAGAAATGTGCAATTGTAGTGCATTAAACATCAATAATTATATTATTTATCCTACTACTAATAAATTGATCAACAACTGAACACAGTTGTCCAACAACTGTCATAGTTGTGGGAACAACTTATCTAGTCGTCCGACAACTACATGCAGTTGTCGGACCATTTTGTATCCGAAAGATATGCCTAATTATTCCTATAAATAACTTCAGTAGTTGTCCAGACAACTACGATAGTTGTTGGCGGAAACAACTAAATTGGATTCACTAAATTCATTAACACAAAATAATTTTATACGGACTGAAAAGCTCTTTTGAGTTAATTTCAACTTCAAACGGAATAAATGCAATGCAAAATAACAAAACAAAATGTCATATGTGGCCCCTTAAAGTTGTCCGCATAATTCACTTAGACACCTCAACTAGGGCTAGTACCTATTGAACACATCTACCCCTCTAGAATTTGAACCATTTAGAAAATTTATGCAGATGTGGCACAAAAAGTGTAATTCACATCTTGGTAAGTGCGTGAAATTAATAATTTAACATTTTTCCTTTTCTTTTTCAAGTTTTCCTTTTTATTTCTCATTATTTTTAAAAAAAACATTTTCTTCTTCCTCTCTTTTAAAACCACGCCTACTGCAACCATCCATCACCATTTCCCCCCCCCCCCCACAAATTTCCTTCTTTTTTAAAAAAAAATCATCTTATTATTGTCACTTTCGTGGAAAAAATGGAGATCACCAGTTCTTTATCGGATAAAATGGAGATTATTATGTACGTCTTCTTTGCCCGAAAAAATGGAGACCATCCATATCTTCTTTGCCAGAAAAAATGGAGATTATTATTTAAATATTTTCTCTCTCCATCTTCACCTCTCCCCACACACACCCCTTCTTCCTCACAAATCGAACAAAAAATAATAATTTGAAATCAAAATTAAAAAAAAGAACGAATCTTTTAAGAAAACACTACCAATTTAAATGAAAATAAGAAAGAAGGCATACAGAGAAATAAAAATGATAAATTCATACATAATATATGTTAAAACCTCTAATTTTTCTAAATGGAGGTTAACAGTGGTGGACAAGGAAGTTTTGTTAGGGAAATAGAAGAAATGAAAAGGTTTGAGGTGGGTGGGGTGCGGGATTGGGGTCGGGGGTGTATAATTTTCTTTATTTATTTAGTTTAAAGTATTTTCTTTTAGGATTTTATTATATTCAAAATTTATTTTTATAATTATAATTATTTTAAACTAAAATGCCATGTGCCTTCATTTGATTTGTCATGTTGTCACCTCATATGCATGTGTATTACATTCACTTCTCTTTAGACCAAGTGTCAGAAAAATGTTCAATAGGTATTTTAATTTGTTAAGATTGGAGTGTCTAATAGGAAACAAGGTATGTTAAGGTGTCTAAGTGAATTATACGGACAACTTTAAGGGGCCACAGATGACTTAAGCCAAAAAAATATTATAGATAGATGATAATGATTTTCTTTTCTATGAAACCCTAGTTTTAATATTTTGAAATAGAAAAGAGAAGAAAATTTACCTTGTATGATCAGGAAGAAAACACAATAGAAAAAGTGAATGATTTCGAAGTTGAAGAAGAAGCAAAAAAATTGAAACTTTTTCCCAAATTTTCGTCCCTTCGTCTCTCCTCCCATCGGTCGTGTCTAACTAAAAAGAAATTCTTAAAAAACTAATGGAGGTATACAATTTAGTCTTTAAATTTTTATCACAATTTTAAAAATGTTACTTTAAGTCCTTAAGGTTTTAAAATTAATAGTTTAGTCCTTTTTTATTAATATTAAAAATCAAAAAATAGAGAGAAAAAAAGGGGGACCGATTTGTCCCTTCTTTTTAATTGAGAACTTAACAGGCATTTTAAGCCCATTTCTCCAAGATAGTATCCAACTTTATTACTATGTTAAAGTATATTTCAGCATTGCTTAAGAAACGAACTAAGTAGCGACATTTGTTTTTAAATTAGTACATCTCATTTAAAGTAAAGTTGAAGGGGAATTGAAAATCATACAAAAAGTACCAAAGGTTGTCCAAGGCAATGATATCTAGACATTAAGCCATACAACCCAAGCGTAAGGGAAAACAAAAATATGAGAAAAGGAGAAGGCAGTAGATGCAACTAGAGAAGAACTTACCATCCTTGGATGCTTCTAACTTGTAGTATCTTCAGTGCAGTTTCTGCAAATGCATGTCCAGCTTCAGCATCAGTTTCAGCAGCCTCGGCCTCCCTATTTTCCTCCTCAGCTTCAACTATAGCAGCGTCTACTTCTGCAACTGCTTGTGCAGCAGCACCGACTTCCTTTTGAGATCTAGTGAGCATGTTTATGTCATCCCTATCAACCATAGAAGAGATCCTCTCGTTGCTATTCAGGAGGGGAACAAACGAATTTCTTTTTATGTCTGACAATATTAATAGTTTAGTCCTTTTTCATTAATATTAAAAATCAGAAAATAGAGAGAAAAATGGGGGACCGATTTGTCCCCTTTTTTTAATTGAGAACTTAACAGGCATTTTAAGCCCATTTCTCCAAATTTCTAGGCCGATGTACAGTAAACACAGTTCAAATTAATATGAATCATAATTTATAAAGTTATATATCCATTAAGCATAATTTCTAACAACAAACGACAATGAATAAATAAGAATAAGTTTTGATTTTCACCTTTTGTGGAGCAGATATGTACGCTCGTTCCTACGATAAAATCAAAAAAAATTGAGGATAGAGTTGAAGATATTTTCGTAAGATGATAAGTAAATATAAAAGAGTAGTGTTCTTGCGAATGTTCGTGACTTCTTTTACAAACCAAGAAAACTCGTCGTCCTGTTAAATTTCTATAGAAAAGTTTTTTTTCTTTAAGCTTTTCCTTTGGATTAAGATGAGACATTTGAAATTTGAATGTTTAGCAGAAAGTGATGTTGAAGATACAAATAATTTTTTAATGTGAAGAGGGTGGTTTCATACCATTTTCATGGGGTGAAAATTGATATGTTCACAAAAATGGCATGCATGGTCAGGACTCAAAGCAACTGCCATTATTGAAGGATTTTTCTTGAAAGAGGAAGAGAGGGATGTCCTGTGAATTTAGGGTTTCTAAATGATATTTTGCATAATTTCGGTTCAACAAAATTGGGCTGAAATTGAACACATTTAACATTAAAAAAATAAGTGGGCTGAATATGGTCTTTGTTTTGGTTGAACAGATTTAAAACTTGACATATTCTTATTTTAATTGGTTTGCATTCAAGTTTTAAAATAAGTTATCTAATTGTAATTTTGATTGAAGAAAAAAAAACCAATAAGAAATATTGACTTGGACACTTCAAAAATTAATTCACGTAAATTTGGAATGAAGTAGATTATTTAGTTTGTGCATTTTTATTTTATATTTAAAAAACGAATTTAATTGATAAATTTTATTAATTGAAAATCAATTTCGAACTCCCAACTTTCACATTTAAAACAAATTAACATTTTATATTTAACATTTTTCTTCTTATAATCGATTGCATTTTAAAAAAATTAAATTGATTATTTAATTTAAAATAAATACAAAATATTAAATAGTTAAATAAATGTAAATGATAAGGGTACAATTAATTATTTTTTAAATTTAAAAAATAGAAATAGTTATTTCGAATCCTAAAAAAAACTGTTTAATTTTTTTAACATTATAAATTTTAAATTGAAAATAAATAACTAACACAAATTAATATTATTTAAAAATTAAATTTTCAAAATTGAAAATTTTTTGGACACAAATTAATATTATTTAAATTTTTAAAATTGAAAATTTTGTGGTGCTGACACGTGCCACTTTTTCTTCTCCTATTATATATAGATTTATTATTATTATTATTTATATTTAAAAAACAAATTTAATTGATAAATTTTATTAATCGAAAATCAATTTTGAACTCCCAACTTTCACATTTAAAACAAATTAACAATTTATATTTAACATTCTTCTTTTTTAAAAAAATTAAAAGAATTTCTGATTATTTAATTTGAAATAAAAAAAAATATTAAATAGTTAAATAAATGTAAATGATAAGGGTACAATTAATTATTTTTAAAATTTAAAAAATAGAAAAAGTATTTCTAATCCTAAAAAAAATCCGTTTAATTTTTTTAACATTATAAATTTTAAATTGAAAATAACTAACACACACAAAAATTAATATTATTTAAAAATTAAATTTTTTGAAATTGAAAATTTTGTGGACACAAATTAATATTATTTAAAAATTAAATTTTTAAAATTGAAAATTTTATGGTGCTGACACGTGGCACTTTTTCTTCTCCTATTATATATAGATTGATGATAAGGCTAAACTTTGTAGTCTTTCCTCCCCTCAAATTGATTTCCTTTGAGCTTCTTATATAAAAATTAATAACTAGTATAATATATCTTATGTAAATAGTTTAGTAAGTAAGAAACATGAAATAAAATGACGACAATCTATTATAAAGAAGACGACATTAAAGCAATGTTGATATTTAAAAATATAATTTTGAAATAGTACAAATTATAATAAAAAGATGATAATCATAAATATAATAAAACTTCTAGTAATAGTAATAATAGAATCTAATAGATATTACTGTAACAATAGTAATAAGCAAAAATAATAGTGAAATATAAATTATTCAACTTATTAAAAATTTAGAAGCTCAACGAAATAAATTAGAAGAAAGGAGAGATAAAATTGGGTGTCAACAAAGGCAGAAATAGAAAGCGTCAGATGCAAGTGTTGAACCTGAAAAAAGAGAGTTTGAGTCCCTAAACATGCAGGAAGATTAAACAATTAGTAAGTATGATGATCGAATCTCTTTAATTTGATAATAATATTAGACTTCTTGGTGAAGAATTTACATACAAACGGATTGTGGAGAAAGTTCTTGTGACTCTTCCTGAAAGGTTTGAATCTATGATTTCCTCTCTTGAAGAATCCAAGGTCCTGGAAAAACTTTTATTTGGTTAAATAGTGAGTGCTCTTCAAGAACATGAGCAAAGAAGGACTATGAGACGGGATAAGATCACAGAAGGAGCTTTTTTTGTACAAAAGTAATTTTTTAGTAAAGAAAAGTAACAGTTCAACCAAAAGAATAAACGCAAGCATGATGGAGGAAACAATAATGAACATGTGAATCAAAAGTTCCCTCCGTGCAAACATTGTAAAAGAAGTACACATTCGAAGAAGTATTGTTGGTGGAGAGTGGATGCTATATGCAGAAATTAAAAGCAGACAGGGCACATATTCAAGGTCTGCAAATCAAGACCAAAGCCCTCTGGACCATTGAAAACACAAGTAGTAGAAGCTATAGATGCACATGAGGAGAAAATCTTTTCAGTTTCATACTTTTCGATCAATGAATCCTCTCATTCATGGATTCTTGATAGTGGTTGCACACATCACCTGTGTAATGATGCTGAAATGTTCAAATTCCTTGATGATACTATAAATCTAAAGTAAAAGTGGGAAACGGTGAGGCAGTAAAAGTCAAAGGCAGAGGTACAATGTCTATCTAAACAAAATTAGGTATCAAAACTATTCCTGATGTTCTGTAAACACATGAATGAGTCAAAATTTGTTGAGTGTTGGAAAAATTCTTGAAAATAATTATTCTCCACATTTTAAGAATTGTGAATATGTTGTTTCTGACCCTTCTGGAGTAGAATTATTTTATGTCAAGACGAGCAACAAGATGTTTAAAGCTTGGAGAAGGTAGTTCCTCCTAGAACATGAGAAATGTTGAAAGTTTCATGCATAATGGGTTGTTAGATGTAGTTCCTACTTCCTTATGTTGCATTTGAGTATGTTGAATTTGGAGTTGATTTTTCCTTCTTATTTATGAGCATTGCATGCATATTGGGCTGATAGAGTTAGTTCACCCCTCTTGTGATGTTTTGAGAGAATTTAACTTGGAGTCGATAGTTCCTCCTCGGTTGTATTCATTACATTGATTAGGTTGGGTTGTTAGTTTCTCTCCCGTCCTTATAGAACCAGCTTAAGATCTCATTCGAGGACGAATGATATTGAAACACCCTATATTCGAAAGAGGGAAATAAACCAGACTGGGGGGAATTGCAGGTGCCAACCATGATGGTCAACCACGGACCATAGGTGAGGTTCGTGGGTTGACACTTAGCCAAATTTTTGGAACCCCTAAATTCAGGGTCTCTGATGTCCAAACAACGGTTCACCAGGACGTCCCGTGGGTCAGACCACGGCCCGTTGACTGGTGTCCATCGATGGGTCACTAGGAAAAGGTCCAAGCATGGACCACAGAAGGGACCTACGGACCACAGGTCGGTCCACACCCCATGGTCCAGGGTTCCGTCGATGGTCAAACTTTTTTGTATCTAGTGACGGTTGTGCAGGACGGACCGTAGGTCCTGATAAGTCCTGGATTTGGACTCATTTATGACTTTATTTTTATAGATTTAGTGTCCTCAAATGCCTAATTTGTGCAATAAACTGATGTTAAATTCTTGATTTTCAGGTATATGAATTAAGGAACAAAGCAAGGACACTAACAGGCAACAAGGAGCAACACAAGCTGAGAAAGGACAGACAAGAAGGCCTGAAGACCGGCAAGACTACTCGGTGAATCGCCGAGTCGCCCTTAGACCGCTTAATTTTACAGAATACTGAGCCTGAAATGGGGAAAACTTAGGCGAACTGCGCTCTCTATCGACGAATCGCTGACTGAATCGGTGAAGGAAAATGGTACCGCTAAACGCATTGATCAAGACCAAGACGAAATTGAATTGTCGAGCTAAGGGACCGAAAGGCGCATCACGGAAGTGATTTGCGATCCCGATCTAGATCGCCTAAAGTTATAGTGTCTGAATGAGGAAAAGGTGAAGAAGAAAGGGGCGATGACCTGAAACAATTGGCGAGTCGCTGACTAGGCGATTCCCGACTTTCCTCGCCGAATGACCCCAAAAAGCAGCATCTCAGATCAGTATAAATTAACTTTTGGAAGAGAGAGAAGGCATTCAACCATTACAGAACGAAATAATGAGAACAAAAACATTGTTGTTGTTGATTTTAAGAAATTTAGGAGAAAAATATTTTCCATAAAACATTTTTCAACATCCTAAAGTGAAAAAATATTTTTGGCTCATAAAATGAGTGTTATCAAATTTCAAGAGACTATTTTTCAAATTGTGGTATTGTTTACATTTTAATTTATTTTTTTCATTGGTGTATATTTAAAAATTATACATTATAATAATTGATAACTTAAAATATTTAAAAAAATTCATTGAACAAAAATTGTGATAGATAATTAATATATATTAGCTGAAATGATTTGTAAAAAGTAATATAAATCACAATGATTAATAACTTAAAATTTAAAAGGCAAAAAAAGTTTAAGCGATTCTTGAAATTCTATAGTGCCACACACATGGAACAAAGGGAGTAACATATACTCCTCTATTCCAGATTAAATGAATTTTTGGGGCTTTTTTCACGGTTCAAAATAATTGAATTCAAAGTTCAAGATGGATGTTTAAAATTTTTAAAATTTTTGTCACTTCCTTTAATGAAGTTTTATATTTTTAAAGAGATAAATTACACTACTTACAAAATTATATTTATGATTTTACTAATGGTAATAATGGAAAATATGATTTTAATTATGTTCTTGAATGTTTTTTTATTGGTGCATGTGCATTGCCTCACAAATTCAGTTTGTATGGATTAGAGAGAGTATTATTTAAAAAATATTATAAATTATAACAATTAACAATTTAAAATATTTAAAAGACATGTAAAAAATTGGATCACTCTTGAAATCTATAGTGTCACATAAATTGGAAAAAGAGGAAGTAAGATATATTATTGAAAATGACATAAAAAGTATTATAAATCACAATAAGTGACAAATTAAAAATTAAAACACATAAAAAAATTTAGTTGACTTTCGAAAACCTATTACTACTTAAATTGGGTAATTGCGGGCAACATATTATTTAAAATTATATAAAAAAATACTATAAATCACAATAATTAACAACTTAAAATATATGAAATTGTATTAAAAATTGATTAAATCTCTAAATTCTATCCACATCATATAAATTAAATTTTAAAAAATATATGTTGGGCCAATTCTAATATCTTTCTCTCTGTGCGCACGCGTGTGTGTAATAAAGTTAGATATAGATAAGGTGATGTGACACCTCTCTGTGACATCTATTCCTATTCATCTTTTTCTCCTTTTTTAGGGCATTTTTTTTGTTTTTCTCATCTTTTTAATTTAGTTATTATTTATATATAATTAATGTTTTTGTTGTAAATATATTATATTATTGTGGATATTCATAATTTCAAGGTGTAATTTCACTATTATGTGTAATAATACTTATCTTCTACACCCTTGATCTTCCCCTCATTCTCAAGAATTAATATCATGTTTATTGTTATCTCTTAGTATGCCTTTTTATAACAATACAAGATTAGCTATGGCCCGTGCTTGTCCCAACATGGTTGGTTTTGTTGTTTGCTTTTTTTATTGTAATAACAATATAAATTACACAGTTCAACCACATAGAGCCAAATGTCTTTGTACCAACATGGTAGAACATGACATTTTTTCATGTACATATGCAAAAAGGATAAACTCATATACTACCTTTAAATAATATTGATTTATTCTTACATTAAGACAGATAAAATCAACACTAATACATACTAAAGTTTAAACAGACAATATCCAATAGTACATGTACAATATATGCATAATTAGTAATATATTAAGTGAACAAGACAATTCCATAATCAAACATTTTAGACAGAGATCAATAGTCTCTGCCTGAATCTTCTTTTATTCACCAGTCACATATTCCTTGGAGTACTTCACAATGACTTGCTTTTGGACATGCTACAGTTATTGTAGAACCTTTTCAATTCTTCACAGAAATGAAGAACTCAAACAATGTTGAGGCAACACTGAACCTCTCCAGAACCCATGATTTCAGGAATTTTCCACACTTCATGAGCAATATTATTCGTAGCCTTATCCATTTTGAAATTGTATCCTCTGTTGTCCCTACAGGACCATGAACATAGAAGTGTCACAATTTTCTTGCAAAAGGGATATAAAAATTAGTGCATTGGTAATTGTATCTTGGTAAAGACCCCAGCTGGAAATAAAGGAACCAATGTCCTTACCAGACTATCGCTTCCAAAGAAGCAGGAACAAGAAAATACTTATTATTCACCTCGTCAGGATTGGGTGTAAACCTGAAATGAAAAATTAACACAATCAATCCAATATGTTTTTTCTCCAAATGTTACCAACTTCTATACCTTTTCAGTAATTTTCTGAAGCATCGAGTGCTAAGTGAGGTTGTTCAAGAGTAGAAAGCAGGAGACCAGGTAGAGAACTTACACTATTCACTCTAGTTAAAACTGCACGAGCATAGTCTTCTCCTCTTCTGAAAGAGAGAAGAAAACATAGTGAGAAAGGAAACTTCTTCTGTTTACCAGCTAGCTTACTTCCCGTTAACTTTCTTATATAACCTGTGTTGTTTCCATTCCCATAAAGAGATGCAATCAAAATTCAATAGTGGCTCACTGTGAAGACGTTTTAAGGCCTTGCTATAGTACTTGCACTCTTCTCTTTTCAGATACTGCAAAGCACAAATTAAAGATTCAACATCAGAACTGAGAAGTGTTATGAGGAATAACATAGTTATAGAAGAATTTACATGCCTCCGTTGCCTCTCTTTCTTTTCGAGCCCCAATGCTCATCACACAATAAGTAGCAACCCCAATGCATATTAGTGAAATGATAAAAGCAATTCGAAAAATGAATTCAATATCAACATATTACAGCATCAACCACAGTCGCAATAAAAATCACTGACAATGAAATGAAACTATTCAGAGTTTTTGGCCTCGTAACATAGAATGTAACACAAATGCATATTGAATTGTGATTGGTTTATCGAAGAGACTACTTAAGCTTAATATTCAAGACAAAACTAACAAAAAATTATCTTAAAAAGAAAACATCAATTTAGTACAATCTACTCAATTTAATTAAGATCTCATAAAAATAACAGAAACATAATAACATTGAAGAAGAGAGAAACATAATTCAAAAATATTGTTACGACATAAGTAAAATTAGCCGTTAGTGAGAAAATTGAAACACACATGAGCACAGGGGACAAAATTCACAACATGCATGAAAATAATCCAATAAAAGTTATCCAAGAGGAGGACAAAGCTAACACATACCCGTTAAAGTCCTATAAGAAACAATGGAATGTCTTACCCTTAAGAATAGAAGAATAATCAGAAGAGTGGAAAAATACAGTACAACCAAGGACATATAACTTGAAACTTAAATAGGAAAAATCAAAGAAAGAAAAGAAGATTTTAGCTTTGGTAAGAAACAGTCAATCACTAAATTATTAACTGGAGACACAGTCTAGCAGAATCGAGGGTGCACATTAAATACAATATAAGCACAAACCTGTACCTATGGAAAGAAATAGAAGCACAGAAGATTTGAAAAACTTACCCAAATAAATTGAAGAACTGTACCACTGAAGGAGGGAAAATTGGACACAGGAATACATAATATAATATTGTGGGTATTTGGGAAAAACACGTGGTTTGCCAAATTAAAAGAGTGAAGTACACATGTCTTCGTTTATCAATAAGATAAGTCTAGTTTGTAGTGCAATTCACGTAACATCTTCTACAATTAAATATTACATTGTTTGTCCCATGTTGTTGACTTAAATATAAGAATATTGTAAGAAGTTACCATAAATGATGTTCTACAGCACAATAACAATAATGCATTAGGGGAGGGGTGGGTATAAGAAGAATGTTTTCAGTTTTGTTGTATCATGTCCTAGCATTATCTTTCTGAAGTCAATCTTATGTCTACTGCTCTTTGTCTACCAGTAGAATCAACACATTATCTAACACTACTATAAATTATATCTCCAGAGCCATAACCTTCCTTAGATATAAAAATCCTTCTGTTAGAAGAACAACAATATTGAGTGTTCAAGTAATAGAGGGTCTTATCGTTGTTACATGAAGTTTCACATTTTCTATTTCATATTGAGTTGATTGGTACCTCTAGTAGAATTATTCCCAATTGATAGATGTATACTTTCTCTGATTCTTTCGTACTTAATTTGTAGTATACAACTGATAGAGCAAGCGAGATTAAGAAGTCAGAAATTAAGCAAATTGTTCAATTTATATTACTATAGATAAATGGTTCTTTAATTCTTTCATCACTTATGTAGGAAGTTTCTCTTATTTGAAAACCATAAATCCAATGAAAAATCAATCAATGAAGTATATCGCAATTCCAGATTAGTTGGTTTCACTACAAAATCATCTTTATCCATTCCACTATTCGAGCCAATCTGAAATGAAAATTTGCCGCTTCATATAAGCACGATAATGGCATACTCAAAATTGAACTCTATATCTCATTTCTCTTAACAATTGTTCCTATTAATTAAATTTAGAGAGACCTAACAATAATAATTAGATAAAAGTTATCAAACCTGCCAAGCATCAATAGTGCGTTGAAAGTCTTGTAGCCATTGATCGGCTTGTATGTGAATGTTGTTAAGGTACAGTGGATTTAGGGCCTCTTTGACTATGTTATTTAGCTTCATGGTTCTTTCCTTCAGCTCCAAGAAAATTTCCCCAAAATCCTGGTTCTAAATCAGCAGACACGGAAATAAATATTCAAGTACCCATAAATCATAATTTGAATTAGAATTTGTCGAGTGTTGTAAGGTAAAAGTTCAGTGTTTATTTCTAAAGAGAGAAGGAGAGAGAAAAAGAGATGGAGATGGAGAGGAAGGCTCGGGAAGACGTATAGTAAGATAGCAATGTATAGGTTAAATGTTCTTACCCTTGGTCGTCCTTCTCATGCTTTTCTAGATATGTTTTTCTAGCCATTCTCCGATATTTTCACGTCCCTTGTGAATTCTTTTGTCACAAGAACTCATAGAAAATTCACCTTTACTGCTAGAAATTCACCATACTCTTATCTCTTTCATCTCAATTACCTCCATATCCCTGCATGAGCAAAAGACGATCAGTTAGAGTAGCTAACTCCCAATCTTTTAAATTACTTTTCATCTTTAGTTGACATCCATCTTCAGTGGAGTAACTACACAATTTAACATCACAATCAAGAGAAATCCATATGCCTTAAGATGAAAAGAAAGGCTTAATGACCTCTAAAGAAGCCAAACATATACTCACATTTTTTTGAACATCAAGGAGTAATTGGTGACAATGAACATAAATCCCTCCAGTTATGCTCTTGTGTACTTTAACTATAGTAGACATAGTTCAGTATCGTCTGTTATAATGTACTAATAAGCTACATGCATAAAGAAAGTTTTAAGTAAATATAGAACTTTAATCTTGATAGAACATTCTTTGTTCGCCCGAAAATATGTTAAAACAATGCAAATTCTTCAACAAAATCTGTAATTAGAGGGATAGTGTAGAGCTCTCTATCCAGTTACAAGAAGAAAATGATGTTGATTAGCCGCAGGCTCATCACTCGCCCTCATACTTAACAAACAGACAAAGATGCTCAAATATTTACTGTTGACATGATAACACTCATCATCTTAAGTTAACCAAGGTATGTGTTTTGTCTTCTTAACCAATATGAATCGACTACTTTCCGGTGTTAGGTTTTAAGTTCACTTCAAATATAATTATAGATAACATCAATCACATGTCTTCTTAATAGAAACAGAAATGCATTAACAAATAGACACAATATCTATCTAAGTGGGTTCTTATTTGATCATCATATGGGTAATACACATTGCTTCAGGTTTTCTTTATAGCAATTGAACCAGCCCTCATGATAGGAAGAAATTAGACATCTCTAGGCATTACAATCTCAACTTATCCTTCATATAATCAAATTAAAATCTTAATCTAATATAATGAGAACAAAAATAATAATCTGATTTAAAAGCTAAAAGCCTTGCAAAATTAAAGAAAAACATTTCATAAACTGCATTCACAACGTCTAGCTGCACACGTAACAAGAATTTCCAAAGGGTATGTTGATTACAACATGGGGTTTAGGCAAAGCACATAAGAAGGATTCCCAAATGGTTTGTTAATTATCGAATGTGCTTCGGACAGACTGGAATCCAACAGAATAAAGGGTGATGTTTATGTAAAAAGACCGGGATCATAAGAAAGGTGGAAATATGTTGTTGAAATATGGAATTTTTGTTTAAGCTTACTTCTCCTTTACTTTTCTTCTCTTCTTCCTATTTCTCTACTTCAGAGTACTTTTATATATTTTGTATAGTATTGCGTAGTCAATTTCCTTTGTAGCTGAGCTTATCAATTGGAGAAAAACCTTTTGATTCATAACATGATCTTCATTAAAAGATTGTTAATTAATTTATTAATGTTGTGCCGTATTGTGGTAAGATTTATGTTCATTATGGTCTTTTCATTTGCATTGTTCACGTGACTGCATATATATAGTACTTCTGCTGATGGCTTATTTGTTAAAGAAAAATGTCCACACGCATGATTTTTTTAACCTCTTTCAGTTTATGTTGGTGCTTATGAAATGAGTCTCCCGAAGTTATTAACTGGTTGGGTATTGTGTGAATATGTAAGTTACAACTTGCAGCTTATTCACAAGTGTATATAAGTTAAAAATTAGATGGGATGTCCAAACACAATGTTAGATAACAGAAACATGAATAATCAAACAAAAGATGGCTAAAAACAGCCAAATTGAACAGAAAAAGAAAAGAGAACAACTGAACAGTAGATCAAAATGAACCATTTCCAACTATAAACCTACCAACAAATCAACGAATTTGCAAATAAACACATTTAAGACCGATCAATTCTATAACTTAGATATAGTGATACACAATTGCTCATCCTAAATACCAATACAACAGTTACAACAATTTTAAATCTAATAAAATTAACAATGAAGCCTAAACAATTATAAATAACAGATACAAACACTCCACAATGAACTTAAAGTTCTACATGAATTAAACATCTATTTGACTTATTCATAATCATTTATGTATTTTAAAATTATTATTATTTTTAGTTAGGAAACAATCTAAAGACATACGAAGATCAAACAAATTCAAGAAAAGAATTAAAAGATTTACGAATAACTTGCACCGCCATTAAAAATATTTGGGTCCTCAGCAACCTGCAGAATAGAACTGTTCCTTGAGATGCTGAAATTCATTATATTACGGTAAGCATTGGCATCTCGAATTAAACAGGGGAAACTTTATCAGGTAAGGGATTACTTCAACAAAATATCTCCATCATCTATGCACGTCTAGGGGAGAGGGATAAAGTTTACACAGATCACAACAAGTTCAAGTATTCACCTTGATTATCATGCCATCTTTAAGCGAATCAACTTTTCCCATTACCTCTTCATGCAAAAGGCTAGTAAAATACTCTTCTAAGGACATCTTTGTAGACAAGTGGAGTTCATCCAATACACTCTCAAGGATAGGTTGCATACGATCATTAGCTTCAGGGTCCGTTGCATGACTGGATCTCGACAACACCTTTTCATCATTAAAAGGTGATGAAACTGAAGGCAAATCCACTTTCATAGTCTTCTCCTCAAACCCTGGAGGGAAATCAAGATCACAGCCAAAAGATTCTTGCTCCACTTGCAACTGCAAAATCATAAGTCTGTCTGTAAGGAAGCACACACAACCACTGCAAATTGACAGGGAAAACAACAGCATAAAAAAACCTACAACTTCAGTAGAGAGCTCCACGGTGCAATCTTTTGATGACAAAACTGAAGGCAAATCCGCTGTCAAGTTCTTCTCCTCAAACCCTGGGGGGAAATCAAGATCACAGCCAAATGATTCTTGCTCCACTTGCAACTGCAAAGTCATAAGTCAGTCTGTAAGGAAGCACACACAACCACTGCAAATTGACAGGAAAAACAACAGCATAAAAAAGCTTACAACTTCAGTAGAGAGCTCCGCGGTGCAATCTTTTGATGACGAAACTGAAGGATTATCTGCTGTCATGTTCTTCTCCTCAAACCCTGGGGGGTAATCAGGATCACAGCCAAAAGATTCTTCATCCACTTGCAACTGCAAAGTCATAAGTCAATCTGTAAGGCAGCAAAGACAACCACTGCAAATTGGCAGGAAAAACAACAGCATAGAAAACCTTACAACTTCAGTAGAACACTCCACGGTGCAATCTTTTGATGATGAAACTGAAGGCAAATCCACTGTCACATTCTTTTTCTCAAACCCTGGGGGAAAGGATTCTTCCTCCACTTGTAACTACAAAGTTATAGGTCTGTCAGTAAGACAGGATATGCAAGAACTGCAAAATGACCCCAAAAATCAGCATAAAAAGCTTACAACTTCAGTAGAAAGCTTTGTGGTGCAATTAGCATATGAGATTGCTTGAATGTTCGATTCAACCATCAGACAAGGAGGTGACCATCGTTTTCTCTTCCTCCACACAGATGAATACTCTGAAAAACATTCCAGATACTTTGCATGCAAGAGTCAAAAAATTTCCTGCAAACAACTGTATAAGAATCACAATAGTTCTCAAAGCTTCCAACAGATTTTGAGCTTCCTGAAGACTTCAAAGGGATTTCAGCAGCAGGAGATTTCCGGTTAAGAAAGTTAGGAGCTTCTGCACCCCTCTCATGATCAATTAAGGCCTTACTGCCACCAAAACCTGCAGACTGTTCACATAAACGATAAGTAGCATGCAAGATTCGAAATTTCAATTCCACTCACTTCTATTTCATGCTTGAACGTTATTTACCATTCTGGTACCAGGAGATGACATCTTGACAGACTGATTGGTGACTTTCTTTTGATTAGTGACTTTCTTTTGATTAGTGGCTTTCTTGAGATCTTTCTTTTCAGTGATGCACTCTGAAATTGCATGGCTAGCAATCTCATCGAGTAGAGTCCTACGGGCTGCTTTCATGATAACCATATGTAGCTGGGAGCATACTTCTTGAGAAATTTCGGATACAAATCTTGTAAGGATGCAGTCTCATTCCCATCGGGATTAGACAAAAAGAGAGCTTCAGGGGTAGCCATAGTCCAACTACTAATCAAAGATTTCAAACTAAAGGGTCTATACTTATCAGCAGCATGATGTATCTGCAAAAGTCAACATCAATGAGCAAGCAATAAGCACATACCACTTAGGTGTAGTATCACATAGCATGAAAGAGTTGGACAATCTCCAATAAATGCAAGCAACGAGGGAAAAAAAAGTCAAAATCCTCAAATCAACACAAAACCAGTTAAAAGAAAACTTAATTGGTGCTTAGCTACCATGGCTCTCCTATGGGAACAAAAACTTGAAGAAAAGTAAAACTTAAAATAACCTACTAAATGAGGCAAATAGGTATTCATAGAGAAGTAAATGTACCCAAAAAATCAAGTAGAAGCCCTAATTAACACTGAGGCAATTAGTTCAGAAACCTAAGTAAAAATTAAAAGCAACTACTGAAAAGAGTAGAATTCTCTGGTGATTATCACTATGGTTGCAAATGACCGAACTCTCCGAACCATGAATTGAGTGTACATGTTATAATTGCGGAAAATTAGGACATTTAGCTAGAGATTGTAAATTACCTAGAAATCCTAAGAAAAAGCAAATAACGGAAATAATAATAAATAACGAAGAATATATGCAATTAGAATATCTAGACTATGAACTTTAGGGGGTGCGGAATTCATGGTAAAATATAATAATATCTATCCTCATATTTTATACATAATTGTTTTAGTCTGGATATTTCTTTTATATTATCTATGATAATTTCTAGATACCTCATATCTTGGGTTCTTTTATACATATCTAGATTATTTTCTATTAGTT